>CAUYON010173774.1:0-18521 GCA_963573935.1 Arctocebus calabarensis | reverse complement strand
CTGGCCCCGAGGTATGAGGGAAGGAAGTTGGGATGAGAGGAGGGAGGAAGGGAGAGAGGAAAGACAGCATCTCCCTGTCAGAATAAGAGTGAGGAAGGAGGAGAGCATCTCATTGTCAGAGTAAGAGTGAAGAAGGAGGACGGTGTCTCAGTGTCAGAATAAGAGTGGAAGGAGGAGAGCATCTCATTGTCAGAGTAAGAGTGAGGAAGGAGGACAGTGTCTCAGTGTCAGAATAAGAGTGAGAAAGGAGGACTGCATCTCAGAGTCACAATAAGAGTGGGGACGGAGGACAGCATCCCACTGTCAGAAGAAGAGAGAGGACGGAGGACAGAGGACAGCATCTCACTAGCAGAATAAGAGTGAGGAAGGAGGACAGCATCCCACTGTCAGAATTAGAGAGAGGACAGAGGACAGCATCTCATTATCAGAGTAAGAGTGAGGAAGAAGGACAGCATCCCAATGTCAGAATAAGAGTGAGGAAGGAAGACAGCATCTCAGAGTCAGAATTAGAGTGAAGAAGGAGGACAGCATCCCAATGTCAGAATAAGAGTGAGGAAGGAGGACAGCATCTCACTGTCAGAATAAGAGTGAGGAAGGCAGACAGCATCTCACTGTCAGAATAAGAGTGAGGAAGGAAGACAGCATCTCACTATCAGAATAAGAGTGAGGAAGGAGGACAGCATCTCACTATCAGAATAAGAGTGAGGAAGGAGGACAGCATCTCACTATCAGAATAAGAGTGAGGTAGGAGGACAGCATCTCAGAGTCAGAATAAGAGTGAGGAAGGAGGATAGCATCTCAGAGTCAGAATTAGAGTGAAGAGGGAGGACAGCATCTCACTGTCAGAATAAGAGTGAGGAAGGAGGACAGCATCTCAGAGTCAGAATTAGAGTGAAGAAGGAGGACAGCATCCCACTATCAGAATAAGAGGGAGGAAGCAGGACAGCATCTCGGAGTCAGAATAAGAGTGGGGAAGGAGGACAGCTTTCCACTGTCGGAATAAGAGTGAGGAAGGAGGACAGCATCCCAATGTCAGAATAAGAGTGAGGAAGGAGGACAGCATCCCATTGTCAGAATAAGAGTGAGGAAGGAGGAAAGCATCTTACTGTCAGAATAAGAGTGAGGAAGGAGGACAGCATCTCAGTGTCAGAATAAGAGTGAGGAAGGAGGACAGCATCTCAGTGTCAGAATAAGAGTGAGAAAGGAGGACAGCATCTCTCTACTAGGATAAGAAGGAGGAATTAGTTCAGAATCTCACTCCTGGGATACGATGGAAGGAGGAGGACAGCTTCTCACTGCTGGGATAACAGGGGAGGAAGACAACATCTCCTGATGAGATTTGTGTGAACACAGTATCCTCCCAGCCACTTAGATGTGAGTGTGGACAACTGGCCCTTTGGTGAGTGATAGAGGCCGGTAGCATCAGGACATATGGCAGTACGCTGGGCAAGCACATTTATTTGGTTAAAAGATCACAGCCAGTGTTGGTTCCTCCCTATGTGGGAAATAAAAATGTTATCAATAGTGAAAAGTAACATGGGTCTTTTGTAATAAATCCTTTGCTGGACTAATGCCTTTCAAAAATTATTGGCAAGTCTGATAAAAAATAATTTGATAATTCTTCCCTTTTCCTATCATAAGTATAATGTAATTCTACCAATTTCACAATAAGAAGCAAAGATGTGGTATTATCTGAGGCTAAGAGAGATTACTATTTTCCTCCATATTAACCAGTAATTTTCTTAACTATTTAACTTCCTGATAAGATTGTGATTATGCTTCTGCTTCAATTGCATAAATTTTTATTTGCTTTTCTAAAATAAAAAGGGCTTCTCTAAATTGCTATGCCTAGAACTATTTATATTGTATTCCTTCTATTTAAGTTACCATAATTATTTTACTTATACCTCTACTTCTATGTTGTATTCTATTTTTTTGTTTTTCTTTTATTTACCTTTATGAGAAATACATTATTAGTTTACAAGAAATGGCAGTTTCCATTACCTCGACATAATAAAAAATAGCATTTTGACCCATTTTTTCAAAGGTCAGCAGTCATAAAAGGAAATTTTACACTGTGGAAAATGAATAAAACCAGAGCAAGTTTTCCTGCAAAGTTCCAGACATCAGAACTGGGAGTTACAATGCCTTCGAGTTTTGATCGTCTCCACATTTCAACTTGTCATCTCCTCTTTATTACTAACATGCTCCAAATTATTTCTCCTTCAGTTTTATCTGCTTTCATATTTCATTTATTCTCTTACTTTTATATTTAATTTATTCTCTGGAGCTGGCGGGGTTGACCGCCAAGTGCCTCACAGGACCACTTGTGCTTGTTCGCCCTCTAAGTGATTTTCTCACAGCAAATGCTTCTGTAAATTTCTTTCTTTTCAACTTATAAAGTGATTGATTCATTTTACTCAGCATCTTTCATTCCCCTATGCGTATATAAAAGTAAATTATAGTTTATGCCATCACATCAATATCGTTGCACTGCTATTCTTTGCTAGTATTAAAGATGCTATTTCTACCAAATCAATATGAACTAGACCAGTTATATATCTGCATTAATTATTTTCTACAAAATCTGGAATTCAACTAAGGCAGCAAGTAATTAAGAATCAACTTGTTCCAGGAGACAGGTGATGTTCACACCATCCGGAGCTCTCACAACCCCAATCGCAGAGCGGGAGATGCCACCAACTTCCTGAGAGCTTTGGCAGTGACTCTGTTGGGAACTCCATGCCCTCCCTACAGTGCTGCCCCTGGGAAAATAGAACTGGAATAGTCGTACATTGTGTCACATGTCTCCTGACGAGTGAAAGCCCACTGTAGATGAGGGACACTACGAAAGTTACACAAAAATTAGAAAACTTAAAATCATTTCAATTATCATATTTTCTCAAAATAACCACAGCATTTAATGCACTTTTGCCTTCTTATAACTATTTTTGAAAACAGTTTCCACTCATTTTTTCCAAGTGTATGAGCTCACTTTCATAGGCATGACCAGCTTCTTCAGGGCTGAGGAGACCTTCTTCCATGTGGGATGTTTTACCAGAGGGAACAGGAAGTAATCACATGGGTCAGGTCAGGACGAAGGGCTGGACCGAGCATAAGTTTAACCTCTGCAGCAGGAACTGACGGTGATGCTGGCAGTGAGGGCCCATTGTCATGGTGCAAGGTTGTCCCCTGCAGGTCTGTCCTTGGCCACTGATCTTGCAGCTTCCCCAAAACTTCTGGTAGGCACACTGCTGCGTGCCACTGACTGGTGACTGTCCTTTACCTTCAGAGGAACAGTTGGGACATGGCCACTTTGGGAGGAGAATGTCGCCACCGCTTTCTTGCTGACCTTCAATCCTGCTTCATTTTTGTTGGATTTTCATCAGGAAAAAAAAATTCCATGAAGTCAGCTGATGATTCTCCAGATCCAACTGGTAAATCCAGGTTTCCTAAGTTGAAAAGGAAGAAATTTACAGAAGCATTTGCAGTGAGAAAATCACTTAGAGGACAAACAAGCACAAGTGGCTTATGCGGTGCTGTGACAGCAGCCATCCTCAACCTCACCAGCTCCAGAGAATAAATTAAATACAAACGTATAAGAATAAATGAAATATGAAAGCAGATAAAAGTGAAGTAATTTGGAGCATGTTAGTAATAAAGAGGAGATGACCAGTTGAACTGTGGTGCTAATCAAAGCTCGGTAGTAATGTCAGAAGCCCATCCAGACCGGCCTGTGTCCCACCTGCCCAGGTTCCCGCACCCCAGGCAGCGGGATGCTCTTCTGCCCACCTTCAGGCTGTGAGGCGCCATCCCAGGACCTGGTGTGTTTTCTTCATACAGCAATTACTTAGGGTACTTCGTGTATTTTAATCTATATTTTGATATGTCTCATCAGCTTGTTAGAGGGTAGGCCTTAATTCTTCAAATATTGCTTTTCTCCTTCTCTTCTTTTCTATTTTAGAACTCCAGGGTAGCATGTTAAACCTTTTCACCATGTCTTACAGGTATTTCTAAGGCTCATATCTGTACTTTCAAGGAGAAGGCTTCTCAACAGAAGTGGGAAAGGTCGGAAAGCCTGAAAATGTAATATTCAGAGTGTTGAAAGAAAACACGTGTCACTTTAGATTCTATATTCATGAATAACATCAGTGTTAAACAAAAGCAAAATAAAGACATTTTCAGACAAATAAAACCTAGTAAGTAAAGGACATGTCTAAAAAAACCTAGTAAGTAAAGGACACGTCTAAAAATAAAAAAAATCCCAAGATAAGAGTCATCTGTCCGAGGAAGAGAGCATAGGGTTTATCTGTAGGATTGCCTTCTCAGAGACTTCCATCTGCATTTCAAGGATCAATTAATAATTGCATAATTGTAATTAACATGTTTACCTATTTTGTATTACCACATTAAATGTATTACATATTAATATAACAATACACAAATATTCCATTCATGTGTCAATAACAATAATTTAACGCTAATAAATCAACAATCCTTATTAATAAATTATAACAAGTAAGTGACTTGCTTTTAAACTGCTCCCTAGCGTAAGGCAGGAGGAGCTCACAGTGCTGAAAATTGTAGCATTGTGAGTTTCACTTCCAGTTCACACAGATGCATGACCCGGAACCCATTCAGTAAAGAACTGCAGGCCTGATGCAGGCGGTGGGGCCAGTGGACACTGGCTGCAGCTCTCAGCCACTCCAGGGTCTGTCCCAGTTTCAGGGAGCCACACTGCCCCTCACTGTGGACAGCCAGACCCAGAGACTGCGAAGGAGGGGAGAGAAGGCCCGGCCAGTCCAGCCGCTGCAGGATGGCTCTGTAGCCAGTTCCACTCCCAAGCTGACCACTATGTAGAGGCCCTGGGTCACGTTGCACCAGGACTTTCCCTCTGCCCTCTGCTGCCTCCTCCCTTTTCCTTCACAAGTAAGTCAAATGAACATCTTGCACCCCAAATATCATCTTAGGGTCAGCTTCCAGGAGACCCAACTTGAGACAGTCACCTTTATGGTGTATTATTTGTCATTTTCATTTCTAGCAAGTTTGGTAAAAGTTCACTTTATAGGTAATGGCAATAACTTAGACATTGGAATCCAAGACAAGGGAAGGGTAGGAGAGGGGTGAGGGACAAAAACATACGTGTCAGCTACAATGAACACTGTTCTGGGATGGGCACTCAGAGCCCAGACTTGAGCATTACCCAGTGCATCCAGGTAACAAGATCATTTGTACCCTTTAGTATTTTAAAAATTAAAAAATAGCTAAAATGTAAAATTAAAGAAACTATAATTCATGTTTTCTACCTTCCACAAGAAGTAATTCTAAAGTCATTACTGTATTTCTGTTTTAATTCCTCCATCCTCACTTTCAAAGGAATGAATAGAGTCGACCTTAGAGGTTTTTCTTACTGTCCCTTTTGTGTTGGCATCACCCAGATGCAATTGTTAAATACCAGCTCCTTACAGAAAGTTCAAGACCAAAAAGTCTCGAACTCTGTAGGTTGGTTTCATATCTGCAACTACTGTTTTAAATAAACCTATTATTCAGTGATTTGATGTCAAATCAAAAGCCACTACTATTTAAACAGCTTCATTTTGAACCTTTTCTGAGCTTTCTTTCTTTTTAAAAATTGTGTGCCTTAGGCCCTTCAGCTTCTAATGTTGTGTGCCTTTCTTTTCCATGAAAAGTAATTGGTCCTGTCATGTCAAGAAGAGAGCAACCCAAACTTCCTCCCTGAGATGCCGAATGTTTCCACGGATCATTCTTGAAAAATAGGAAATGAGTCTGAACAAAAAGGAAAGACAAAATATCACACATCTGACCTACACTGTTCCCAAGAAGATAATAATGAGTCTGATCTGACGGAAAAATTACTGAATGATTCTTACACGATGTCTGATCTGACGGAGAAATTACTGAACGATTCTTATACGATTGGCACACAATCGGTCCTGAATATAATTTGTTGATGATTTAAAATAAAAAAATTAAATACATGTAAGTATCATATTAATATAGAGCAACTCATTTATTTCTCATGAAATCTGATAACCTAGTTCAGATTGCAGAGGAAGCCTGGCGGTTATGCTGCTATTGGCTCCAATCGCAATTGCCCAGATTTATAATTTAGGTAAAATTGGCCTCCATTTCATGCTTCAATTATCAATGTTCACTGATCCTTGCAATTTTATTACAATAACAGGGCAAAATCGAAAGTTATTTGGTCCAGCCATACAACAATAAAGGAAACCACGAGAGTGCTGGTTCTTTCCAATTAGGGCATTTAGACAATTGTCTGGGAAAGTTTTAATTCTATACTCCCCTTTTACATTTAAAAAAAAGGAATAATAAGATAATTTAAAGAAAAAGAAAAAATAGAATAAGGAAAAAGATGTATTATTTTATTCTGACATTTTTTATGTGCACTCCTAATACAAAACAAGAAAAAGAGGTGCGTGTGTATTTGTGTGTTTGTTTATGTGGGTGTGTGTGTACGTGTGTGTGTATCCATTACTTTTTATTATGTCTTTCAAAAGCTCCCACGGCGCCAGTCATGGTGGCTCATGGCTATAATCCCAGCACTGTGGGAGGCTAAGGTGGAAGGATTGCCTGAGTTCAGAAGTTCAAGGCTTGTCTGAGCAAGAGTGAGACCGCAACTCATGAAAAAAATGGAAAAACCCAGTTGGGCACCACACAGCCCAAGTCTGAGGTTGCAGTGAGATACGACACCATGGCACTCTGCTCAGGGCATAAGTTAGAACTCTGCCTCGGGGAAAAAAAAAAAGCAACTATGTGCCTATGCTTATCACAACCCCCAAATTTAAAAAAAAAAAAAAAAAAAAGAGCTCCCAGGACCCAATTTTGGTTGGTGTATTTCATTATGTTTACTAAGATTCTTGGCATTCCATTACTTTCCCTTCAAATGTTTTAGACACGATATCCATTAGAGTTTTCTTTAGCTGTAAGCAACATATACTTGAAAAAAGGGAATTATCAAAATTCCTTTTCTCTCACACAAATGAATACTAGTCGTCTACAGTTCAGGATAGAAAGAGAAATGCCAAATTGTCCCCAGGGAGCAAAGCCCTCTGCCTTTCTGTGCTGCTGTCCTCTGGGTATGGCTTTCATCCTCAAGCTCTCAGGATGACTGCTTTACCTCCAGACATCACATCTGTATTTCAGGCAGTAAAAATGAGAGAGCAAAGAACCAAAACAATGTTTCAGCTCTGTCTGCCTCTTTATCAGAGGAAGAAGTGGTTTTCCCAGATGTCTCACTCAGGAAAATTCTGATCATCCATCAGGGACCACAACTATGTCATATGGCCACCACTGGCTAAAAGGAACTCCAAAATATTGAGACTTTTATCTGTACACATGGCTGGAAACAAAATGGTTCCCTAAGAAATGAAAAAGTGGTTGTAAATATCAGAACAATCACAGTGTCCTCTACAGTTCCTTTTTGTGGTTAGGATACCGATAGATGTCCAATTTTTACTTAAAAATTGGCATTGCGTGTTGGTTAAAAATATGTACAACTTATATTTTTGTTGCTAAGGGAGGGAGCTGTGACCCTTGGGGGAATCTTCCCGTCGTGGCGGACCAGATGTGTTGAAGAGCTGCAAGAGATGCGCTCTGGGGCCGGGCCTCCCTCTTCCCTTCGGGTTGCCGTCATTCCGGAGAGAAAGGAGCAGGGCAGGAGGACAGGGGAGAGCACAGGCTCAGTCCTGCCGCGGGGAAGGGAGCGACCTGCAGAAACCGTGCCGGAAATGCCTTCTCTGCTCCGAGCTCCAGACCGAGCCTCGCTCTTGCTCTTGATGCTGTGTTCATCACAAGGAAGAACATTACCCGGGAATCTTGCCAGCAGAAACACGTCTAATTCACCTACAGGACATAGATGATGCCCAGTTTATGCAGGACATTGATTACGCTGATTAGTACATCATGAAGAATACTTACTTCCCCCACGTGCTGGAGACAGACAGCATTGATCCGGCAGCAGGTGCCCGGTCGGCATCGGTGGCATCACCTCTGGCCGCTCACTTAGCTCACGTAAACCCTGTGGGGCAGTGACTATTCACCCCATTTTACATACACGGTCCATGGAATAAGCAGGTATCCCCAGTGACTAAGAGCCACTCGGCTGCAGCTTAGAGACAGTGGCCCTGAGAATAATGTTCTTCTGGAGGACAAGAGCGTGGAGACATGGGGAAGGCAGAAGTGCCCTGGCGTTTGAGCCCCTGGATCCAGCCACGTCTGGAGCGCGACTTTATAAGCCAGTACGTCCTCCTCCCCCTTAACCTAGTTTGGGGTAAGTCTGGAAAATCCCCCTCCCGATCACATTCAGCATGTATCTCTCTTCCACGACACTCACACAGACGACGGATTCAGAATCTGCTGACCTGATTCAGAAAGGGCCTCTGCAGAATCCTTATTTTTTAAGTGTTATGTATTTTTCCCTAAGTTATTCTTTTTATTTCAGAAGGTGAGGAGTTATAGATATTTTGTTCACATACTTTGTTTTGTACAGATTGAGTCAGAGTTATACATGTAAGTGTGTCCTTCACCCAGACAGTGTGTACTGACTCAACGGATGTGAATTTAACCATCTACATCTTCCCCCACTGGCTTGATTTTCATGCAGATGTTCTTCTTTCTGTGTACGTAAGTGTTGATCAGTTAGTTCCAGTTTAGTATTGAGTACATGTGTTTGTTTTTCCACTGTGTTTGATCTTTCACTTAGAAGAATGATCTTTCCCATTACCGCAGGTTGTCCAGAAAGATACTCGATTACCATTTTTAATGGCTGAATAGTACTCCACCATGTACAGACACCACATTTCATTATTCTGTCCGTGTATTAATGGGCACTTGGGTTGTTTCCATGACTTTGTTATTGTGAATTGTGCTACTATAAACATATGAATGCAGGTGTCCTTTTAGTAAAATCACGTTTTCTCCCTTGGGTATTTACCCAGAATTGGAATTGCTGGATCAAATGGTAGATCTACTTTAAGTTTTTTCAGGAGGTTATCTCCAAAAAATTTTTGACGGATGCTGCACTAGTTTGCAGTACCACCAACAGTGTGTAAGAGTTCCTTTCTCTCCGCATCCATGCCAGAATCTTTGTTCTGATACTTTTTAATACAAGCCATTCTCAGTGGAGTTAGGTGATATCTCAGTGTGGTTTTGATTTGCGTGTCCTTAATGATTAGAGATTGATTGAGAACTTTTTCATGCATTCATTGGCCCTTAATATATCTTCATTTGAAAAATTTCTGTCCATGTCTTTTGCCCACTTTTTAATGAAAGTGTTTGCTTGTTTCTTGCTTTATAGATTCTGGTTATCTCTTATCAGATGTACAGCAAGAACATTTTCTCAACTGTGGTTGTCTGTCTTTTGCCGGCTGTACAGAAGCTTTTTACTTTGATCAGGTCCCATTTATTTATTCACGTTTTGCTGAGATTGCTTTCAGGGTCTTCTTCATGAATTCTTTGCCTAAGCCAATATGTGTAAGAATTTCTCCAACATTTTCTTCTGAGATTTTTATCATTTCCTACCTTAAGTTTAAGTCTTTTATAAATTGTGATAATTTTTGTAAATGGGGAGAGGTGCAGATCCCTTTTCAGTCTTTTACATGTGGCTATCCAGCTTTCCCAGCACCATGTATTGAACAAAGATTCTTTTCCCCAATGTATGTTGTTATCTGCTTTGTCAAAAATCAGATGAGAATACGAAGATGGGGGTTCATCTCTGGGTTCTCTGTTCTGACCTACAGGTCTATATCCATATATTTGTGCCAGTAACAGGCTGTTTTGGTAACTATAGGCTGCAGAGTCCTTTATAAAGTATTCTCGGGTCCTACGGTACATCTCCAGTGTGGGAAAAAATAGGTGAAGTGCAGCTAATGTAAAGAATACAATGTGCACAAATACGTCAACACATGGCTCCCAGCCAGCACAGACTCTTCCTGCCAAGGTCCACACACTGATTTTGAAGTCATAATGTAGAAAAGTGAATGTCTACTCATTTTAGATAGAAAATAAATCTGCTCACTTTCTCTTCATCATACTCTATCAGCTTTGCATTACTATCAAAGCAGAACAAATTTGAATTTTTAAAGGACTGTTCCAAGTCATGTCACATTGTTTTATATCTGGAAAATAAATATCTTCAGTCTGTGATGGAACCCATAATCTTTCTTTCACCTGGCATTCCTTTCCTCATATGACTAAGCAAGAATGTGCCTATTTTTTAATGCTGTGAACTGCTGCAGAGATGAAATCCCAGAACAAGCCCTTGCCCTGGGTGCAGCTCGGAATTCTTGCCTTTCCCACCCTGGAAGGACGTCACCCTCTTCTGTGTGCTGTGAGCACGAATTCAGCTCCAACTTCCTACACACACCCTTTCATACACTAGCTTGATAAAACCAAGTTAGTCTCTCTTTAAAATGTCGATTTAGAAATAGTGATAACTTCTGGTACTCTCTGACCAGAAATGTTTTCACATTGACAAGGAAACCATCTGGCTTGTAGGTGCAGACCATACTCCATAGTCTGTACCCAAATGGCAGCAGGTCTTGGGTCTCTGGAAGGTACCTTAGCAGTGGAAATTGAGGCTAACTTAGTTTATTCAAATAAAAATTGACACTGAATTATTTTATCTCATGACTACTTTCCAGTATTACTTTCCTCATGTTACAGAACTTGAAATTCAATAAAATAAGCTTCATCTCCCCTCTTCACCACACCTACATTGATGAAGTGAAACTAAACTCACAGGATGAGTTCTGCATAAGTATCTGAAGTGTCCCACTGCCCCTGGCGGCAACTGAAGGACATCACTCCCTTATCCTGACCAGGACTCCCTCTGCTAGGACTCCGTACATCATGGTTGAAATTAACAGCAAACTTACAGGCTACGTTCATTCGCCTGGAACTAGCTCTGTGCCCAGACCACCCCTTATTAAGGGCAACAATTCAATTAAATTACTGTTATAAATTATCACCATTTAATTGACATTTTGTAAACCACGTTCAGTGATATGTTTTCTCTTGTTTTCCTTCAGGCTTGAAGAAGAGGTTTGTGTGACGACTTACATGATAAACGAATTGTCCTTTTCTCTCACACGGTGGTTGTACACTATGGTGATCAGAGGTCAGAGGTCTAGGTTTGCAGCTTCTGGTTGCTTTTAAGCTGGGAGGATAAAAAGAGACACATGTATTCAGGATGAAAAGTGCCGGACATGGAGCGTTGCCTGGAATTTGTGACTCTTTATTTTATCTGGCCGTGATCATTGGGAAGTCTCAGGGAGCCCCACGCAGACATTTATGAGAGAGGAAACCAGCAAGGCCTTTAAGAATTGTGACCGTAATTGTTGGATATTTGGCAGCTACTGTTAAAGCAAATAGGACTCAAGAGATTGATAGTGCACAGAAAAAAATGATGCATTTTCTTCAAATAAAAGGGAAAAAAGGACTGAAAGGAAAACTTTCAGAGACCTAGATAGGAGTAGCTCAAATTCAATACTCTTTTTAAAATACTAGAATGACTCATCAAAGAACCAATTTATATACCTCCATGACCAAGAAGACCAAGCCAGGAAGTTTACAGAGCTTTGGAAAAAATGCATTCACAAGAACGACCAAACCAATTTCCTCCAGTGGACAGGAACAAGACTCAGATACGGAGAGATTGTCAGAGAACCTGCTTTGTCGGGAAGGCATTGTCCCTCTCTACGGCTCCCTCTTGGACAGCAAGTTAGAGTATTTGGCCTTTAGGATCGTAGAAGAGAAATACAAATCCATCATAAAGTTAACCAGCACTGCAAACCAGTAAACTGGTGATGTAAATCAGACATAGTTTCCATCAGTGACTTACTAAGAAAAGCAGCATTAGGCAAAACACAAATAAATCAATAAATTTAAAGGATCTAATCAATGATTAAATTAAAACCAAGCAAAATAAAAGCATAAACTGAGCTATATAACAGTAAGCCCGAATACTCTGGAAATGTATTATTCACTTAAAATTCATTGATTTCATATTTAATTCAATAATTACTTTCTTGTTATGACCCATAATACTTATTGAATGATACTATATAAACAAACAAAGACCATTCAGAGGAGAACAAGCATATTTCAGAGCTTGCCAGAACAAAGAGAGTTGGCCACCACCACTTGTGTTTGGCAGAGACTCAGCGGCAGGCAGAGGAGTGGACAAGCTGCTCAGAGGGAAACGGGAAGCCTTCGTGGGGGCCTTGGGTAGAAGCTGGTGGCCTGTGAAACCCATAGGTGAGATTACCCAACAGTGAAGAACCCCACATAATTTGTGCAGAGTATGTATTGGGCTCTTTCTGGTCAGTTGTAAGCTGCATGTAAGGGCAAAAATTAAGAAAGCCACGAGTTAGTAGTCAAGTCCCGGCCATCGGGGGTCAATCATTGCAGGAAGTATTATTTCTCTTGCTGGATCAGATGATCTGACTTCCTTTGGGTCTGACGTATATAGATAAAGGGTTGGTCTTCTGGCTTGGTTGGTGCAGAGTACGAGTCACAGTTCTATTTTTACATACGTCCTGATCACAGTTCCTACGCATATTCCAGCTTCCATTTCTCTATGGCCAGCACTGACACATATCATCCATTATTTCATTTAATTTTGTTTAATTGAGATATGAAGCTGTGAGTATCTCTATTTTGCAAAGGAAGAAACTAAGGCTTGGTCGGCTGATATAACATGTTCGACCCACGCAGAGCACTTGCTGGTGTCGGTGATCAGAGTCACGTAGTCCGACCCTGAAGCCTGAGCTCTGGGCAGCCGCCTGTCCCTGCATCCCAGACCCTTCTGGCCAGGCTGGGGGTGGCTGTGGGATTCAGAGGAGAAGCTCGACAGCTCAACACCTGCTTCTCGGCCAACTTTTTGTTTCCGTTTGTTGGAGAATGTTCTTGCATCCTTTAGTGTATGTCTTTCTTTCCAGGAGTATAAATTAACTTCCATAGCGGAAGGTAAAACTAAAACTCCACAGGGCCAGGCAAGTAGCCTGAACGAGTGAGTTGAAGTCATGAAAAGGAAGGATCCTTATCTGACTAAAGAATGTCCCTGTCCCCACCCAGCCTTTCTCATTAATTTTACCAACACAGCATAGAACAAACAAAATCTCTTGGCAGGAGGTTTTGGCCCAATTCTAACTTTTTTTTTCTTTTCTTTTTTTTTTTTTTTTTACCAAACTGGAACATTTATTGCATCAAACAATTACATCATCAGTATCAACATGCCACACAGCTGTGTTTTTGCCATAGGTGCTAGGTGGGACAACCAATCTAGAGCCATTGTTGAAGCCCACCTCAAGAAGCTGACATACACCATGCCAGTTGTTTTTGCAAAAGCCACACTCATGGACAGACAAGAGACCAAACACACCAACGAGTGCCCTGTGTACAGAACCAAACCAACCCTGCTACATCTGGACCTTCAGGCTGAAGAGCTAAGAGAAGCCTGCAAAGTGGGTTCTGGTGGGCGTGGCCCTGCTGCTAGAAGCATGAGGTGGCATTTCTGCACCATTCCTATGCATGTTAAGTTATTCTACTGAATTTTTAGTAACTTACATGTATGTTTACTTTTAAAAACACTATCATTAAGAAGTGAAGGAGGAAAAGAAGGAAATGCAAGTGTTGGAAACCTACCGAGAGTCTATATTCAGTGATTTTTAGCTTTCCCTAGGACCCCTCTGAAAGCCCATCCCAACAAAATACAGTATCTCACATTTTCATCATGGTTCCTCTGAATACACAATCTCAAAAAACAAAGCAGCTGGAAGGAAGGGGGATAACAGGAAAATCTTTTAAAATTAAAAATTAGCCTGTAAAAGCAACAGGGATCCTAAAGGGAGATAGTCCTGCTGGCCAGTGGTGCTTGGGGCCTCCAATGTCTGGAACATTACAGTCCACTAATAGGACCCCAGGACTCTCACTTTGTGGTTCAAGGCACTTTGTAATTTAGGGGTTCATGCTTCAGTATAATTTCCCATGAGTCAGAACAGATTTAAACTATGGTCACTCATGATAGGGGCAAACTAGAGGGTAAATAACCCCTATAAACACTGGGCCTAGACTTTCTGCTTGGAAGTAAAGTGGCTAGGCCAGGTAGATAATTCACATCAAAGGCAAGAGCTGCTTCTGTGATGTCATCCCTCTAACTTCCTGAACTTTATCCCATTTACATTGTGCTTTTTAATCATCAGCAGATACATTTATTTGGGACTCCTCCACTTTGCTGTCGTCCTGAGAAATCTTTTTAAGCATATAAACAATCTTTAAAAAAAAATAGTATTTAGAAACAGTAAACTCTGCAAAGCATTTCTGCATAAAAACACAACAGTAAAAATCTTAGTCACAAATGGTATCCATGTCTTGTTGGAGGCCTCTAAAGGCGAGTTGGCTGGATCTTTTTTCTCTTAATTATATTCTACCAGCTGCTTTTGTAAGCTCTCCAGGTATTCCTTAACGTTGTCATAACCATAAAACTTGGCAAGATGAATGAGGATCCCTGCAGCACAGCAGCCATCATGCTTCTGAAAAGATGATACACGGTGTCGTCTCCCAACCGGTATGTACCCCCACTAATTGTCTTCCTTCTTCTGAAACTGTAAAACTCTTCTGCAGACTTGGCCCCTGAGATAGTGAAGTTCTCTAGAGCAAACCTTTCAGGAGGCCACGCACTTCGGGTCGGGTTCATGGGCCGTGGGATCTGTCCCGCCGAGAAGGCCTGCCTCACGGTTTTCTTCTTAGAAGCTGAGGTTGGGGTTCGTGCTGGAAATAAGTCTGGCATCAAGTTCAGTTCTGCCAGTAACTGAGCGAGCACAGCTTTGTTCTCCTTGGTGTTCATGGTTCTTCTTAGCAGGGCATATGAACCCTCCTGGCTCTCATCCCTGGAGTCATCCTCAAACTCAGAGGCAGAATCTTCCCTTTCTGTCCCCTGCCTAAGACCTTTGTTTCTTCCAGAAATTGGTTTATTATCATCCTGTAAGTGTGAGCTACAAAACAACTGCTGTGAAGAACTGTTTTTATCTGGTTGGTTGGCCAACTTCTTGGTAGGGAACTGAAAGGCTACCCGGAGACCAGTGCTGCTTCCTCTGGACCTTCCCCTCCTCAGTGCAGGCTCTTCTTCTTCATCAGCCTCCTCTTCTTCACCCACCAAAGATGCTTTGCCATTGTCACTCAAGTCCGACTCCATGAGTTCTGGGTTACTCTTTATGTTCAGATCGCTCTGTGTAAATCCTTCAAAGTCTTCAGCCTCTGAGCCAGTGTCCTCTATAAAAATACTTCCTAGCTCTTCTGTGAAGTATTTAGAATGGAAACGCACATCCTGCTATTTCCCTGACTCCAGCGAGTCAAAACTATCCCAGCTTTCCTCAGAGGAGAGTGTTTCCATGGGAACATCATCTCAGAAACCCACAAACTCTTCATCATCACTGGGGGCATTAAAGATGTCAGCCACTTCTTTAGGGAGGTCACCAATTCCATTCTTCCTGACTGGCCTCCAGCCTCCTCCACTGGCCTCCAGCCTCCTCCCAGTCTGCAGCCACCAGCCAGCACACTAAGAATGCCCTGGGGCCACCCTCAATTCTAATTTCTATGGTAAAAATCAAGGAAGAAATATTCTCTATTAAAAGTCTGGTGAAAAGTATACTTAGTTAAGAAGAATTTAAGAATTTCTTAATGTACCTAATTAATAAATAACTTTTAAATCCATACCCTTTAAAAATAATTAAAAAATAAAATAATTTGAATGAGATAGTTTGATTGGGAAATCAGAAGAGTAATGGGTTTAAAAATTGGTCAGTATAAATATTCTTATTAGATGCACTTTTGAAGTTTGCTCCAATCACAGAATTCTACATTTTCAAAGGTGAAAGTGCTTCATTCTGTGCCAGTGAGTCTGGAGTCATGACAAAATGAAAGATTAAGGATGCCAAAACAGAATTATTAAATTATACAAACTACTTCAAAACCGGGTTCCATTTTCTGCATATTTACAGAACAAAATTAAAGAATAGTTTTTGTTTGCTTAAATTGTGAAATAAGTCAGGGTGCATCAAAGACATGCAAGCGTTACGTTTAATGGCATTGTAGATTGTTGGCACAAATGCAGACCCACACTTCAGAAGTCCAGCAGTCTCCAGGTGCTCACAGAGCAAATACCCCTGAGAATCGCTGGGATAACAGAGTCGAGTTCTGTTATCTATGCTTTAGATTCCACTTTTCACATTATGGTAAAGACATGAATGTACACCAACCAGCCCCAGAAAATAGTTGGGAGAGAAATTTTTAAAAGGTAAGAATTGCATTAAACTCAATCTTTCCTCTAGGAAATAAGGGATAGCTGTATTGCTGAGGGAAATCTTGATATCCTTGTAGAGAGAAAATCACAGGATGGTGGACAGAAGGTCCTTGCAGACTCCAGGTCCCCAGAAGGCCGTAACATGGTGAAAGTGAGAGAATGAAAGGCCTGGCACCTGCAGGGAGTGGACGTCCACCAACCAGAACTGTCCCAGAGAGGAGCTTCATGTGCAGGATCGAAAGCCCTGCCAGCTTCTCCAGACAGTGGAAGAGATGGAAATGAACCCAGTCAGGAGGATAATTACATGTCATATTCACTCAAGACATCCCTCGTTTATGCAATTGTCTTAGAATAATTGTCATTAGTACCACTAATAGTGTCATTAGTTTAGCCAAAAGGCTATATAGTTCATGACTAGGGGCTCATTCTCTCCTTCCCGCCTGGCGAGCATGAACTTATCTGTGGTTCCTCGTGTCTTTCCACCTGAGTATGGTGGGCATAGGTGGGAGATGGCTTTCCAGTACGTAGTGGCAATTTGTACATACCCTGAGAAAGAACAGAAATGAAGACATTTGTTTCTAGTTTGTACAAGTCTAGAAATTGATTGTGTCAATTCTGAGCACGGGCAATTAGCTTGTGAAGGGCTGACTTTTCAAATGAGTCTTGTCTACTTGAACTCTTGGGAGCTATGAGGAGTCCAGGCTAACTGCACCAAGAGCTGTTTCTTCCACATTCAGAGGACATGTTTAGACCACTGCCATTGTCTGTTCATAGTATAGACGGGCTGGATGTGCCCATGCAATTTCTGCCCCACAGGCATGGGAAATTTGGTCATCAGAGCTTCTCCTCACTTTTTTTTTTAATTAAATCATAAAGAGGTAGATCATGTACACATTAAAGCATTTATGGGGTACAATGTGCTGATTTCATATACAATTTGGAACGCTTACATTGTACAGGTTGATGTGTCCCTCCCCTCATTTACTTAATTATTGTGTTAAGACATTATACTCTATAATTAATAGATCTGTCATGTACCCTTGCAATATGCACCATAGGTGTGATCCCACTATTCACCCTCCATCTGACCTTCACCTTTTTCTTAATCTTTGTTGCATTTGAATAATTGGTTGCAGCACAGAGGTCCACAGTTTCAGCTGATCCTCTATACCAGGGATTTTCAACTGGTGTGCCACAGGATGCTGGTGTGCTGTGAAAGAAGCTTAGGTATGCTGCAAACAGTTTTAAAGATCATTAATTAAATTATTTTCCAAAAAAGTTCAAAGCACAGTAAGTGTATTCTTCTGTTTAACGTTTTTTGGCTAACATAATTTAAGTGTGCTACCTATAGGTTCAAGTGTGCCATGAGATGAAAAGGTTGAAAAACACTGCTCTAGATAGGTTTCAGTCACTCATGACGTTAAGGGCATCTTGATTTGGGTTACACAGAAAAATGTAGATTGACTACAATAAGTGGTTGAAAAGCAAGAATGCATTTTTCAGGTATGTTGCCAAAGGTGTGGGCATTCTGCATGTTCCCATATTTCTTAGCATCAAATAATGACTCTAAAATGTCATCTACGAGATTTCAATCAATTCCACCTATAGGGGGAAACTTACTAAATGCAGAATATAAATGTCTTAATATAATAAATAAGAAAATGCCATGAAGGCTATGTTAACCAGTTTGATGAAAATATTCAGATTGTATATGAAACCAGCACATTGTACCCCATGATTGTACTAATGTACACAGCTATGATGTAATAAAAAAGAAAAAAATAATAAATAAATAATAAAAAAATTCCATCTGTAGTTCTGTAGGTGCCTTGGTGATACTAATCGGGTGAGGTTAAAATGCTAATCTGAATGATATATCATGATTCTCAAAGCCAGTGAACCTCTCCTAGCATTCTCCAATTAATAGGTCTGTAACAACTGTATATTCTTCAAATGATTCACATATATCATCCGATAATCAATGACCCTTTCTAACTGGGGAAAAGTTCATCTGAAATTTCCATTTGAAGGAATGTTTTTTTTTTTTAATAATTTTATTGAATCATAATTATGTACATTGCTGCAATCACAGGGCACGATTCATATACATTCAGAAATATTTTGATCATACTGTTACAGATATCCTTCATGGCATTTCCTTGATCACTATATAAAGACA
>CAUYON010173768.1:0-13995 GCA_963573935.1 Arctocebus calabarensis | reverse complement strand
ATTCATGCAAATTCATCATTCCAAAGTGTCACACTCGGTTTTCTTGAACACTTAATGTGTCATTCCTCTATAGTTCTGTGTTCACCTGTGTACATTATAAACATAACAGTGCATCTTAGAAGGGTTCAGGTGAAACTTACTAAATGCAGAGTACAAATGTCTTCATACAATAACTAGGAAAATGCCATGAAGGCTATGTTAAACAGTTTGATGAAAATATTTCAGATTATAGGTGAAACTAGCACATTGTACCCCTTGATTGCACTAATGTACACAGCTATGATTTAATTTAAAACAAATGAAAAATTTCTCTGCTAGCATATCAAGTTTTAATACTCCTGTGTATGAAATGACTAGGTTGTTCAATCCCAAGACCGAAGAGTTTTGAAGATTTTGTGAAGGACCCCAAATTTAAACGAATGCACATGCCTTGAAGTAGAATGATAAAATGTGTGCTCTATGTCACTCATTAAAATTGATCCTGAATTATAGCATATGAAATTGTTGGAACAAATTTCACAAACTCTTACAATTTTCACTTAACCTGCCTTAATTATTTCAAATACTTTGCAGAATGACAATGTTCTGTATTTGGGGCACAAATCCAGATTTTTTACTAAAAAAACGAAGGAAAAAAATGCAAGGATGCATCAACACTAACATAAATGTTGAGTTAGGATATTAAAATTCATGAAGTCCTGTCAACTGAACTGATGCAAACTCTATTTGCCAAAATACATGATGACACTGCAAGCCAGCAAAGATGAAAACAGCTCGAAAAAGCTTTTTCTGATGCTATTTCATTCCTCTGAATGTCAAGTGAGCTGCTTTTCTCCAGGTAGAAGCCACAGGCAGATTCACCATTCTGTAAAGTTAGGCTGGAGCTGATTTTCCAAACACAAAAGTTTTTTATCTATTCTCCCTCCTGCTCTTTCCTCAGCACGCTCACTGCATATGGAACAGAAAAGTTCTCTGAACCATGATCACACTTTTTCAGACAAGCAACATCCTCTCTTGTCACTTGACCTGAATTGAAACTAAGCAAGCCCCACAGATATATTTGTATTCAGACTCAGTAAAACACTCCTTTAAAATATTGTCTCAGGGACTATTCCAAAGAGCTTTGACTGGTAGGTTTAACAGGAGAGCCTGCCTTAATGCAATCTGGGAATAAGCTAGAAGATACGCTAGGCTGCTAGAATTCTGACAAGCTGTTGGGTAAAGATCTAATAAAACATGACTACAATTGTTAGTAGTTTAAACTAGAGAGTTTCTGAAGTTTTTCAAATGAAATAGGACAAGTCAATTTTTTCTAATTTGTAAATTAAACAGGACAAGAAAATGCTTTGAAATCCTGGGCTCTGTCACTCACGTTTTCTCAGAGTCATCAATCATCATGAATCCTTTCATTAAAGTTCTTGCAAAATGCATTCTATTCTTAAATACAGTTTGAAAAGAGCCTTGAAAAAACTCTTCGAGATCCAAGATCATGTCTTCTATAGAGTCTGTGATAGGTTTAGTGTTTGGCAAGCATTAAAAAAAAAAAAAAGCTTTAATTATAATCATAGGAATAATTATGTGTAGGTCTGGAAGGGACTTTGGGAGGTCAAAAGTCCAAAGATCCACCCTCAGGCTATGTGACTGCTAAGCCTTCTCCAGAGATGAGAGATGAGAATTTATCCTATTTAAAAGAGCTCTAAAAATAAAAATCCTGTAACCTCCTACTTAGGCCTTAAAAATAAGAACGTGTCTTGGATAGATATTTTCTTTCATTAAATCTCATCTTTCATTATGGCATACATACTCATTCCCTAGAATAGAGTATTGTCCAACAGAATTTTCCATGATAATTGTATATTCTATCTCCGCACTATCTGCTACAGTATCACTAGCCATATGTGCCTATTGAGCACTTATGGCTAATACAACTGAGAAACCAAATTTAGAATTTTAAGTATAATTAACTCTAAAGTGAATTTAATTAGCCACATGAATTTAAATGGCTGGTGGCTAATGTGTTGGAAAGTGTAATTCAAGAGAATATGTTCATCATTTTTTAGTTAAAAATCATCATCTTCACTTTTTCATTTCTCCAACAGATAGTTACAGAGGAGCCTGTGTATTCCAGGCACACAGTCCCAGGTGTATGTGTATAAAAAGGAAAAGGCCCCTTTCATAGACAGCTTGCATTCTAGTGGTGGGGGGGTGGACTGAAATAAACTGAAATAATAATTGTAAAAAGCAATAAATATGACTCAGCACCCGTAGCTCAGTGAGTAGGGCACCGGCCACACCAAAGCTGGCACGTTCAAGCTCGGCCAGGGCCTGCTAAACACCAATGACAACTGCAACCAAAAAATAGCCAGGCATTGTGGTAGACATCTGTGGTCCCAGCTACTGGGGAGGCT
Source organism: Arctocebus calabarensis (assembly GCA_963573935.1). Taxonomy (NCBI): domain Eukaryota; kingdom Metazoa; phylum Chordata; class Mammalia; order Primates; family Lorisidae; genus Arctocebus; species Arctocebus calabarensis. Next base: position 11,587 of record CAUYON010173768.1, on the reverse strand, counting down.
AAGGCAAGAGAATTGCTTAAGCCCAAGAGTTTGAGGTTGCTGTGAGCTGTGATGCCACAGCACTCTGCCTAGGGTGACATAGTGAGACTCTGTCTCAAAAAAAAAAAAAAAGCAATAAATATAATAAAGGAAAATAGCAGGAGAGTATGCCCAGCTGGTTGTTAAATTTGCTGTTTCGGAAAAAGTGATCAGGTGAGTCCTCCTCTTTGGAGAGGTGACATTTGAGTTGAGCTCTGAATGATGAGAAAAGGACATATCTGTTCAGAGGCAGGGAAAGATGCCCAAGGGGAAAGTGGAGAACAAGGGCAAAAGTCTGAAGGGGACCTAGCTTGGCATGTTAGGGCAAGGAAAGAGCAGCATGATAAGCTCAATTAGGGGTGGAAAGAGGGAATGAGAGAAGGTCAAAGAGACAAACCGAATTTAGGTCAGTTAGGGCTCTAGAGAACAGGGCGAACAGTTTATTTTTAATGGACTAGAAAAAGTTTTAAGATTTAATTGAATGCCTTGATTTACATTTAAGAAAGATAACTTCCAATGTATGAAAATGGACTATCAGAGTGTAGGGGAAAACGCTCTCAACATTAGACACACAATGGCTCTCATGATAGAGACACACAATGGAGTGGACTATTCTGGAACATATTTTGCAGATAAAAACTGATAGATAAGTGGACAGAGGAAGAAAATTAGAAAGACTCTTAGGACTTAGGCTTTAGGAACTCATTGACCAAAGTGAAGAAGATTGAGCTAGGCTGAAGTTTGTGGGGATAAAATTGAATTATGTCTGGAATATGTCATCCTGAAGTTGTGAAATGGAGAACTGATGTTAGAAATATGGTACACACCGGCATTTATGCTAAAAATATGTGTTAGAAGTCCTCAAAAGAGTTGGTATTTAAAGACATGGGACAGAATAGGGTCACTTAGGGAAACTCTACACATAAAGAAAAGAGGTCAAAATACTTATGGACAGCAAAGGGTAAAATCATATCTCAGATGACTCTTTACTTACTCTATAATCGTTGTGTGGCTGGTATTTGAAATCTCTCTGTCAAATGTACACTAGATGGTACTTCACCCACATCAAGTGATCTACTGTTCAGTAAATGCATTACATTGTTTTAAATGTCCATGCCTTTATACCTAATGCCCTTTAACCTGAAATTCAATCTTTTGGTCCTTTACCAATAATATAGAAATTACAAATTTTATTGCTTTAATGTATGCTTTCCCAATTCTTGCCTGCTTTGTTCTACTCTTATACTAATTTTGTTCTAGCTGTTATTGTTTTCAGAGGAAAGTCTCCCAAAATAATGTACGCTCTTCAAAAATAGTTGTTATGTCCTATTTGTTTTGTCTTATAAGCATCTAGCAAAGAGTTTTGTTTATTCAGTGGCAATAATAGTAGATAGTAGACCAAAAACACAGATTTTCTCTTCTAAATCCTGCCTCACAATAAGAGAATATTCTTTCAGTCAAATATAGAGAATATCACTTATATTGTCTCCTTGGGACCTTTTGGGGTCATCTTTTCTATTGGTAAGTTTGATAAAAGCATAATTAAGATGCCCAGTTTAAAAGAGATTAATTACCTTTCAACTAAAAAATATTGGGTTTCTGTTGTGTTTGTAAGCTTTCAGACAAGACTCTCCTGATTAATTTATTTATAATGTCTATTTCTCAAAACGAACTCCCAGAATTCTGAGTCCATATGTCTGATATAGATTTTAGGAACTTGCATTTTTAATTCAGTGTCCTAAGAAATGCTGACAGAGGTAGACTTTTTTCAACTTTTGAGAAATGGTTTAGGGGTTTCAATAAGAATCACATTTAACCCCAAAACACCTAGTAACACAGGCACAGATACAATCATATTAAATTACAGATTAGAGGCAGAATATTTAGAAAAAAAAATTTAGAGAGCATCTAATTATTAGAAATTTTTGGATTAATTTTATTTTAAAGAGGGCTTTATAAGAATGTATAATAACCTATAGTATCACTATTTCTGTATCTAATCATCCATCTATAGTAGCGAAATTATGGAAAAATAAGAAGGGAAGTTGTTGTATATTTTATCCCATTCTATAGGTGATTTTATGAAGTCTATAAAATGTTTAGCACTCCTCTTTTCTTCCTGCTAAATATGGTCTTTTTTCTTTGTACAGATTACATATAGTCTCTCAATACTTAGACTAAACAATCAAAATTTTGGTCATCTTATCTATTAGCTAAATGAAAAAAAACAAAGCTCTAAATATTCTTGAGAAAGAAAAACACTTTCCTATGATAAGTGATAATAATATGGAGGCACAATAGGTGAGCAAAAACAGCTGCAACCATCAACTCATGAATAGATAAATTTTGGTTTATGTGTACCATGGAATACTATTCACCCATGAAGAAAGATAGAGACTTTATACTATTTGTATTTACCTAGAACGATTTAGAGAATGTTCTCCTAAGTAAAGTATCACAAGAATGGAAAAACAAGCATCCAATGTGCTCAATACTAATATGATACTAGCAGATGAACAACTACATGCCCACATGAGAGAAAAACACATTTAAATTCAAGAAGCGTGAAGGAGGGTGAGGGGTTGATAAGCTCTCACTTAATGGGTACAATGTAGCGGTATATGACACACCTTCTGAATGAAGGGCTCAACTACAACTTGGGCATTGCCTAACAAACACAAAAAAATGTAATCTCATCATGTGTACCCTTATATCCACCTAAAATTTAAAATAAAGAAATATGTTTAAAAATTCCTCTTCCTGAGTCTACTACACTTTCGTTTCTCCCAAAGCTGTGGATTTTGACATTAGAAACAGACCTTCCTAAATCAATGTAACCAGTCTTTGCTGAAGGGGCCACATGAGATATTTCCTTTAAAAATGTTTTAAAAGTGTCTAAAATATGTGTTTGGACATATAATAATATCCAACAACATCTAAAACAAAATCCTTTTTAAGCAGATCTTCCACTCAAAAGTAAAATTCTAATGTTAATAGGCATTAGTAGGAGGCTCTATTTTACAATAACCCAAGTAACACTGAGGTTGTTGTCATCAACAGTGTAGTTCTGATAAGTTAAATTCAGAGCCTGTATCTTTATTAGTGACTGAATCAGCTAATTCACAGAGCTCTAAAGATGATTTCTATGCACTCTGAGCTTGCAAGATCTCCCCATCTGTAGTTCAACAAATACAGCTGTGCTAAAACATCTGATCAATAGCCCAAAGCTAAATAGTGCCCCAGGAGAAAATCTCTTTTTTGCCAGAAATGTTTGAATCTTTTCCTAAGTAGTGGGCCCCATCCATTGCCAAAGTATTTACCCTAATTAACTCCTCAAGTATAGTTCCCTCAGGATGAATTCGAAGTATATTCTACCCATCTTCTAAAAGGATAATTCTCTAATTTCCCCCAAATTACTGTCCCATTAGTCAGCTGGCCAATTCTTTTAAACTCTATGCTAGGATTCTTTCCAGCAAATTTCAAAATTGAGGTGCTGAGTCTAATATCTCCTCTAAGAAGTGAACAGATGTTTCAGGCACAACTATTTCTTTATAGACCATAGTCTTGCTTTAAAACAATTGCTATAAAAACAATTAAGAAAAATGCAAAACTTTTCAATGATGCTTCAGTATTTCAACATAAACTCTAGAGAAATGAATATGGTATAAATGTATAATCTTGTTTCTCTTACGAAATCAATGATATTAACTATAGCAAAACGTTGCCATTAGTAAACAACTAAAAGCTTGGGGAATTCATGGATGGTGATCTTTTGGTTGGGCCACAATTTTCACAACATTTTGATAGGGAAGATTTTTATAGGAAGATATATTAAAGTTAGGAGAGCAGAGCCAAGGTACAAAATTAAGAAAACTGCATAAAATGTGCCTATTGAATTGAAATGAATCGAAATTATTTTTAAGCATATTCTAAGATTATTTAAAAGAAAAAGGAAATAAAGCTGAAAAGTTTCATTGAAACAAGATCACAAAAGACAGCAATCAGACTGTGAATTTTATTCATGGCAATGGGAAACCACTGAAAATTTATGAAAATGACATTTGCTGATTCCTATAAACAGTCTCACTGCATTCTGGCGATACTAAATAATTTTATGTTTGAGGAAGGAAAAGTATAAAATGGTTACCTTTAGGAGGGAGGTAGTGTGGCATCGTGTATCATATCACTGACTATGAGTGGGACCACAACCATGAATTCTAATTCTGTCATATATTAGCTATAGGATTTTGAACAAACTATTTAACACAATTTTCCTCATGTATAAAAAAATGAATAATAATAGCACCTTACGTAAAATAGTTTCTTACCAGGATTAAATGCCATCTTAAGCACCTGACACATGATAATGACTTAATAAATGTTAGCTCTTATCATTAATTTTCATATACCATGTACTGCTTACTGTGTGTTAAACACTGTTCTACGTGCTTTCTATATACACTGTTATACGTGCCTTCTATTCTGATATTATCCACACAATAAACTGACACAATGAGCTAATTAATTATTTGCTACGAAAATCCTTTTTACAGCACAGGTAATTGATATGCAAAGATATTAAATAATTTTAAAAGGTTGCACAGCTATTTAGGAAGCCAAGATTCTAATAGAGTCTTCTGACACTAGAATCTGTGCTTTTTAATTTTTTTTTATTTCAGAATGGTATAGTGGTATAAATGCTTTGGTTACATGATTAATTTTGCACAGTTTGATTCAAGATTATAATTATGTCCATTCTCAGATAGTATGCATTGTACCCAATAAATAAATGTGAATTTACCCATTCTTCTCCTCCCCCCTCTACCTGCTTGATTTTCATCAAATTTTACTACCATATGTACACATGTAAGTTGATCATTTAGTTCCAATTCAAAAGTAAGCACATGTGATGTTTTTCATTCCTGTGATAACTTCACTGAGGAGGATGGTCCTTAGTTCCATCCAGATTGTCACAAAGTTATTCGTTCACCTTTTGCATGGCTGACCAATACTCTATGCTGTACACATATCACATTTTATTAATCCACTTATGTATTAATGGACATTTGGGTTGTTTCCATGCTTTTATGACTATGAATTTTGCTGCTATAAACATTCTAGTTCAAGTGTCTTTTTTTCTTTTGGGTAATCACCCAGTGGGGTGATTGTTGGATAAAATAGTATAGTAAAATCTGTGCTCTTAATCACCACTCTTTTCTTCTTTGAGCAACTTATATTCATTAAATTAGGGAACCATGCATGTCAGCCGTCTTCTCAAGATGAAGAATTACATGACATTAGCTGGGTCTGTAATCACATCATTCAAGATGTTCTATTGGCCATATGTTTTATCTCATCCACACAAATATGCATACCAACTCCAAAACTCTCCAGAATAAGGAAGTATATTTAGCCTAAGCACGCTTTAAATCTCCAAAGCATATATTTCAAAAGGTCTACATCTGATTGTAAAACAACTTTATACACCCCATATATCTGTTATCTCCCCTATTCCAGTTTCTCCTTTCCAATACAGAGCATTGCTAGGGCTGTGCTTTAAACAGACGTTTCTGGCATCAGTGCACTGTAGTTGCACTGTACTAAAAAAAGACTAGAAAAGGAGCCAGTTCAGAAGCTATTACAGTAGTCTAGGAGAATAAAAAGGGTCTGAACTAAAGAAAAAAAAAACAGGAATGAGGTACTGTAGAGTCCAAACTGAAGGACTTTGACAGTTAATTTCACATAGAAGGCGAGGAAGAAGGAGTGAGAGAGCTCTGAGCTGGGGCGACCAGGATGATAGAAATACTGTGCTATTTGGTGCCTGACAGAAGCTGAGAATGCACACAAAGGCAGCCTGAAAACCCAAAACCCCAAAGAGAAATAATCACAATGTTTTCTTTAGTCCTGTGGCCCATTACCTTGGTTACATGTTCTAACATTTCAGCTTTGGACCAAAGCGTTTAGCTTCTTCTTTGTGAGTTTCTAAAATTTTGATAACCTTTTTAATAGCAGAGCTACCTTCTCATATTCTTGCCTCTGAGAACACAAATCAAAACCCCAAATTCCAGCAATTGCCTGTTCTTGGCTTTTATTCTCAGGGCAACATGCAGAAATGAAAAAAAAGATAGATGATTAACTGTAAAAGAGGGGAAAGATAAATTTCATCATGGATATATCCATATTGATCTATAAGGGAGTGGTCCAAAAATAGGTCTGAGACTTAGTGCAAAATAAATAAAGATATGTAACTGGAGTCATCTAAGTAGGGAGGATTACTTAGCAGTAAAAGTGAATAAGCATATTAAAAGAGAAAAGAAAACTGGTCCAAGAAGAGAACAGAAGGGGATGTCTACATTTAGAGGCAAAAAAAGAATATCAGAAAGAGTATTGGAATAGTGGAGGAATAAGCAGGAGAAGCACAGTTCAATAGAAACCAAGAAAGAGAAGGTCAAAAATTATCCAATTCAGAGGACCATATTGTCAGCAATAACTTAGCATACACTTTAAAACAAGAGTGGAACTGTAATGTTTCTAAAGCAAAGAAATTATAAATGCTTTTACCATGATTTAATTACTACACACTGCATATCTGTATCAAAACATCACATTTACCCTGTAAATATAGACAACTATTATGTACCCATTATAATTAAAATTAAAAATAAATAAGTGAATTAAATGCAGAACACCTTAGTGGATATGTATTATTTTGATTGTCACACATTTCTGTCCTCGGATAACAGCATTTCCTCACCTCTCCTTGCAAGTACAGAACTTCTACTTCTCAATGCCAACTGTGATTTCAACTGGGACCACCCATGTAGTGCTGGATGATATTCATTATGTTCCTATCTTGTAGCAGGCGTGTTGTAAACATGATCGTATTCAAGCAGGACAGCCCTCAGACATGGGCTGCCACTTCTCAGAAGAGGCCACTAAATGGGGAAATGGGATGCAAACCCATGTCGGAATTAGACAAATTACAACACAAATGACGTATTTGTAAAAATATTAGTGTGTGAGTCACATCTCAGCATCTTTTCATTCAAAGAATTTTCTTTAGTTACTATAAGTTTCTTTAGATGGAAATGATCTGGATTCGTATTCAAAATATTACAGATCTTAAAAAGGAGAAACCTCAGTTCTGTTAGCCAGATGGGTTAACAGTGTCAAAGGCTCTTCTGCTCCAGTTTCCAGAATCACCTTTGGGAAAATATGAAGTAAAGTAAAACATGCACCCTGTTGATGGAGGTTGGAATTTCTGCCTCAAAGGTTCCCATCTTGGCTATGTACTTTCAAAATATCACAAACTATGATTGTGGTACTCTGGCAAACAGGAAATAATCGTCAGTGATGCTCGCTGGTTTGAAGGAAGCCGGTTTTTAAAAAGTTCAAAGGCTTTCTTTCCTCTGTGAAGAAACTTGCCTTTCCCTTAGTAATCATCTCACACAAAATCAAGCGAACTGACATCTTGACAACGTGCTCCTGGGCAGACAGGTGTGTCTTCGCCTCAGTCGCGAAGCTGGGAGGACTACTGGATGCTTTAATGGTACGTTCAGACAGTGGGTAGATTGTCTGAAAGCCCGAAGTAACAAATGCCCTGTCTCCTGCTTCTGACTTAGAAAAGACTTCCCTTTGGTGGGCAGAACGATTCTGCCAAGGTTGTGTTAGTGAAATTACTTGAGAGGGATGCCTTGATTATCATTTTGAGTTTGGAGGTGTGAACCGAACTAAATCTGCTGAATAGCTCTCAACAACTGTCCTTTGGTTCAACAAATGAAGTTTCAAATCCTGAGCAATATCTGCAAAGATGAGCATCCATTTTGTATCCCCCCAAAAGAAAAGAAAAAAAAAGAAAAATGTCATTTTTATGGAAGAGGCCTGATTTATTCGACACTACTTGGAGAAACAAACATTTGAATTGTCCACCTTATTGCTGCTCTTTTTAACTGTCAACCTGCTTAGTCCCCAGCCCTGAAAATACAAAAACCAGGTGAAAAATCAGGGAACAGAAAGACTTCTTGATGGAAAACCACCTTAGAGAACACAGTCCTTTGAATACAAATGTCTGTTGTATGTGTTCTGCTATTACAAGAATACACATAATTTTCAAAAAACTGATATCTGGGCTACTCTATTTGCTGGTCAGTGATCATGTCCACAGCTGAACACCTCCTGAGAAGAAGTTAATGGACTCCTTACTCAGAAATCATCACTGAATTTGCAAATATTTAGTTATGTATGTATATACTTTTCTCTAGGATTATCTCAATAATCTGGAATTTCTTTCGTTCTTTTTTTTTTTTTTCTTGAGACAGAGTCTCAAGCTGTCGCCCTGGGTAGAGTGCTATGGCATCACAGCTCACAGCAATCTCCAACTCTTGGGCTCAAGTGATTCTCTTGCCTCAACCTCCCAAGTAGTTAGGACTTACAGGTGCCTGCCACAATGCCCAGCTGTTTTTTTGTTGAAGTTGTCATTGTTGTTTTTAGCTGGCCCGGGCTGGGTTAGAACCCCCAAGCCTTGGTGTATGTGACCAGCTCCCTACCCACTGAGCTATAGGCGCTACCAATCCAGAATTTCTTTAAGGATGGATAAATATCTGTCAATTAAAAATGTTCTTCTTAAAATTGGTATTTTTTGTTGTATTCATTCCAATTATTAAATAATTTTTCATCACTGTAAGATACACTGATTTTTTTCCTCTATACTCCTCTAATTGTCGTATTTTATGTTTATAAAGCTCTCAGCCAATTAGAAAAGATGTAGTGCCACGTGTCACCCCTAAGGGCGTTCTACCTAAATCAACCAGTTTAATCATTTTCATAGATTAGATTAGACCAATCCAATAACAAAAGATTAACCGATTTAAAAGCCTGCTTATCACTCAAAGGGTCATATATGTCAAAATTAAATGAGAAGTAAACCATTCTATGAGATTGTCATTTTTTTTAAGTAGACTATTTTACTGAAATGTGGCATTTATAAATGAAAGTGTTGTATCTAATTACAATGTGATTAGATAAACTATCACAAAATGACACATCTATGCAGGCACATCCCAAGAAAATAATAGAACATTATAAATATCACAGAAGACCTGTATCAGTACCATTTCAAATACCATAAATTAGTTTTGTCTTTTTGGGATTATATATAAATGTTACAAAAATATCTGGTTTATTTTGCTGGATATTAGGTAAATTATTTTGAGATTATTCTCATTATTTTTTTCACCGTGCAACAGCACATTGCATGAGTATGGCACAACATATTTATCCATTCTATACTTGGGGGATACTTAAGGTATCTGTAATTATTGACAACTAAAATTCACTTCATTAGAATTATTTACCTTTTCTTCTTTATTCTATTGATCTGATAATTTACATTGATTGATTTCTAAGTATTAAACTAATCTTCAACTACTAAAATACACCTAAATCCCCTTATATTTTCCTTTTTACATATTGATCTATTAGGTTTGCTTATATTTTCTTTGAAATTTTTATATACATGTTTATAAAAGATATTGGTACTTAATTTTTCTCTTGCAAATGTAATTGCCAGCTTAATGGGACTAAGAATAATGCTTCCTCATAAATTGAATTTGCAAGTAATCTGTCCATTTAACTTTGTCATATCCATAAGATCTGTAATAATTTCACCTTTTAAGTTATACATATTAATTTTTAATTTATCCTCTCTTTTTCATCCCTAGAGCTTATTAATTTTATTGAAAGAACTTTTGGCTTTGTTGATTTTTTTGTTTCCCTTTTATAGCTATCTAAAATTTCTGTTCTTATATTTTTTCCTTTTTTGCTTACTTGATTTCCTATGTAGTTTCTAAATATAAAAGTATAGTTTATTGATTGTTACCTATTCTTTTCTTATATAATATGTATTCAAGTAACATTTTCATTTGCACATACATCTAACAGCATTTTAAGATTATTATAGGCCATATTTTTATTGTTTTTATTTCATATTATGTTTTAATTTTGTTTTCTTATTTGACCCCACATTATTCAGAAGTGTTGCCTAATGCTTTAACATTTGGGAATTTTCAGTTTTCTTTTTGTAATTAATTTCTGGGAGTAATTCCATTGTAGTCAAAGAAAATGCTCTGCATATTTTAAGTTGTTTGTTATTTATAACAGTTTGATTTATGGTACAATAGATAATATTTCACATGTACTTGAAAATAATGTACATTTTTTCATTGGTGGCTACAATATTCCTTAGGTCAGTTGGGTCAAATTTAATAATTGTATTGTTCAAAACTTTTATAAATTTATTGATTTTATCAATGCATCTAGTTTTTCTATCATTTACTCAGTTATGTTAAAGTGTCCCTCTATAATTGTGTATTTGTCTAATTCTTTTAGTTCTATCATTTTTCCCTAAATTTTCATACTGTTTTATTAATAGCATACAAATTTAGAATTATAATATCTTACAGATGAATTAAACATTTTCCTTTTTTCAATAAAGGTGGGCTCTCACTAAGCAGCCCAGGCTGCTGTGAGGTATAATTATAATGCACCGTATAGCCTTTAACTCTTGGCCTTTAGTGATCATCCTTCCTCAGCCTTCTGAGTAGCTGGGATTATAGGCCTGGACAACAAGATAAACATTTAATCATTATTCAATGTGCTTCTCTCTTTCTAGTAATTTTTTAACTTAAAATATACTTTATATTAGTGTAACTTCATCTTTCTCCTGCATCCCCTTAATTTTTAACAACTCTGTACTTCTAATTATAGTATATCTTTTGTAAATAGCTTTCAAGTAGGGCTTGTTTGGCATTTTATTGTCTAATAATCTTTGTCTTTTCATTAAAGGATATAGTTTATTTATATTTAATCAAGGTACCAATAAATTTTGCCATAAATTTACTATGTTATATTTTATTTATATTTATACTAAAAGTTCTATGTTCTTTTTTCTTTTCTTTCCTATTTATATTTCTTAAATACTAATTTTATTCTCCTTCTATTATATCACTATTCTTTTAGTGTTTACTCACAAAATTAGAACATGATTTTTTGTCAGATTCTGTGGCTCATTCCTGTAACTCTACTACTTTTGGAGGTAGAGGCAGGAGGCTTGCTTGAGCTCCAGAGTTCAGGTAAGCCTGAGCAGAGATGAAACCCTGTCTCTACTGAAAATAAAAGAAAAAAAATTAGTCTAGGCACCATGACACATGCCTGTAGTTCCAACTACTTAGGATGCTGAGACAGGAGGATTGCCGAGCCGCAGGAATTTGAAGTTGCAGTGAGGTACAATGAAGCCATTGCACTCTCACTCTACCTGGGGCAACTGATTGAGACTCTGTCTTCAGCAAAACAAAAAACAAACCAAAAAAATATGATTTTTTGATTTATTGACCTTTAAAGTTTAAAAATCAATATTCTTAAAAATATAATTTAAGAGAAACTTCTCTAAAGACGACAGGCGCACGGCCTACAGACACATGAAGAAATGCTCATCATCCTTAATGATCAGAGAAATGCAAATCAAAACTACTTTGAGATATCATCTAACCCCAGTAAGATTAGCCCACATAAC
>CAUYON010173767.1:0-17747 GCA_963573935.1 Arctocebus calabarensis | reverse complement strand
TAAAATACTAGAACTTGGCATGTAGTAAGCACTAGATACATGTGAGTTTTTTGTTTGTTTGTTTGTTTGTTTGTTTATTTTGAGACAGAGTCTCACTTTGTCATCCTTGGTAGAGTGCCACAGCCTCATAGCTCACAGCAATCTCAAACTCTTGGGCTCAAGCAATCCTCTTGCCTCAGCCTCTCAAGTAGCTAAGACTACAGGTACCTGCCATGGTTCACAGCGAGTTTTTCTATTTTTAGTAGAGATGAGGTCTCGCTCTTGCTCAGCCTGGTCTTAAACTCCTGAGCTCTAGAAATCCACCTACGTCACCCTCTTGAGTGCCAGGATTACAGGCGCGAGCCACCCTGCCTTGGAGTGTCATTATTAGTACACTAATATACTAATGACTAAGAATGAGAAATGAACTTCTCCAAGAGCCCCCAAAGAGGTCCATTTTAAAAGATGAATCTGCCTCCAGCAAGGCTGCTACCCAGCAGTGAATAAAGTTGAACTCAGACCACACATTTGCCTTGTCCACGTCGCCTTTCACATACTAATTAAGGAAAAGCTACCAGGCCCTCTGCTCACCTCACCACACAGAAAATTCTCATTTCACTTGGTCCTAACCAGGTAAAACCTTAAATTACTCTTTAGCACTTGAACTCCAGGAGGACTTTGAGAATGGAGTTGAAAATGGCACCAAGGACAGAGATATCTTATTAAAAAAGCCCTCTCTTTTTGAATCAATTCCTTTAATTTCAGAAGCTGGTTAAAGATGAATAACTGGCTATTTTTTAAATGCTAATATAAAAGAAGAAAATTTGAAACAAAATTGCATTTGGTCACTATGAAATTTCCTTTATTCAGGATTTTAAAAGCCTGATTTAACATTCATTATTTCATCCCCAAATCCATTCAGTCAGCCTTTCTTATAAATTACCTTTTCAACGCAGGCTTTGTATCAAAGCCACAGACTATTTCCTTTTGCTCTTTCTCCTACTGAATCCATATTTTGAATCCAGAGTGACCATTAACCTGCCATGTCCAAGAACTTTTCAACAACTTAATATCATTAATGAAATTTGGGTGGCTTCTTTTTGGCGATAGTAGATGTTTGCTATGAAGATGATGAAGATGAAATTTTTGACAAAAGAGAGTTTATGTAACTAGCTTTTCCTGGAAAGAATAATAATTCCTTTTCCCATTGACACCCTTGCATCGCTTGACACACATCTTCTGTCATCAAAGAAGAATTGCTGATGTCACACATAAGAAGTAAAAATACACTTTAGAACTAGGTAGACGCTAATGAGATTCTAGCTACAACTTTACGTAGTAATTTTGGGGAAATCTCTGTTTCTTCATTTATAAAATTGAAATAATCATAGTTTCTCAGGTTTTTATGGGGACATTCTGAGGTCATAATGCATATAAAAGGCTCCAGACAGTGCCTGGTGCCCTGGACGTCCAGGGAGCTGCTCCTTTGACCACAAGCAAGTCCCTCTGGTTTTCTCACTAAAACAACTTTGAAGAATATTAAGACAAGTTTATTTCAAGAGCTAGTACATGCATGTCGCTATTATTCTGCCTATTAATAATAATGTTCTTTACAAATAGTCAACCTGCTTTAAACCAGAATATTTGGCTAACAGAGTACTTATAAAATTTGACAGCTAAAAAAAGGATGACTGTATTTTTCAGAAGTCTCAATATTTCTAAGAAATACTAGGTTAAAAAGTAACAAACCAATGCTTAAGTGAAATTGGCTACAGGCCTAAATGCCATAGACTATTTTTTTTTTCCCCCAGTTCAGCACCTGTTTATTTCAGTCACCAGAGCATGGGAGATTACATCTGAAAACTTTGCTTCTGAGCCCAGAATCTAAACTTACTTCACTGATGGTCTTTATGATATTTTTAGACAGGAAATACAAACTGTTCATGAAAGCATTAGATATTCTTATGGTTGTTACTGAAAATGTTTTATGTTTACAAGTGTGACTTGAATTCTAAGTGTGTAGGGCTTTAAAAAGCCCAAAACAGAGGGCCATTGGAGGGAATCATGCCCCATTTTCTATAATGATTATTTATAGATTCTCAAGTTTGTGTTTTCATCTGTGTGTGCAGAGATGCTGGGATGTTGAGACGAGTGCTGAGTGTGGACGGTCCTGAGTGCTCTGCTGAGACCGGGTGCTGAGTGTGGACGGTCCTGAGTGCTCTGCTGAGACCGGGTGCTGAGTGTGGACGGTCCTGAGTGCTCTGCTGAGACCGGGTGCTGAGTGTGGACGGTTCTGAGTGTTCTGTTGAGACGAGTGCTGAGTGTGGACGGTTCTGAGTGTTCTATTGAGACGAGTGCTGAGTGTGGACGGTTCTGAGTGCTCTGTTGAGATGAGTGCTAAGTGTAAACGATTCTGAGTGCTCTGTTGAGATAAGTGCTGAGTGTGGATGGTTCTGAGTTTTCTGTTAGTTTCCAGCCCTATCCTGGTCCAAGGAATTGATTGGGTCTTAGAAAGTGGAGAAGGAAGTTACCTTCTAAGCAGTAAATCCTTATATCCCTTTAGGCTACAACTCACCCAAATTCTGATGTCCCACAACCATCCTTGACTATCTGATTTACCTGTCATTCCCTCTTGGCCTGTTGTTTCACAACCAGGCTTGTCAGCTGTGACAGATAAATAGCAATCAAAGAACAAAACCCGTGGCTGGCATTTGAGCCCAGCCTCAGCAACAGCGAGACTAAAAATATAAAAATTAGGCAAGTATGATGGCAGGCACCTGTAGTCCCAGCTACTTGAGAGGCTAAGGCAGGAGGATTGCTTAAGCCCAAGAGTTTAAAGTTTCTGTGAGCTATGATGTCACAGCACTCTAGCCTGGGGCAATGGAGTGAGACTCTATCTTAAAAACAGACCAACAAACAAGCAAATAAAAAACAAAAACAAAAAAACCATATGATCATTTCAATAGATTTGGAATAGATTAAATAAAATTAAGCATAACTTAAAGATACAAACCCTCAATAAACTAGGCATAGAAGGAACATATCTCAGATTAATAAAAATCATAAACAGCAGATAATGCTATCAATGAGGAAAAGTTGAAAGCCTTCTCCATTAGAACTGGAATAAAGCAAAGATGTCTACTTTCACCATTTCTATTCAACACAGGACTGGCAGAGCAAGCCAGAGCAGTTAGGCAAGGGAAAGAAAGAATGGGCATCCACCTTGGAAAAAAGGAGTCAAACTATCTCTGTTTGCAGATAACACATTCTTATAGCTAGAAAACTTAAAAGACTCCTAGATTGACAAAGGAATTCAGTGAAGTTTCAGGTTACAAAACCAACATATGTAAGTCAGTACACTGCTGTATACCATCAACAGCCAGGCTGAGAATCAAGTCAAGAACTCAATCCCTGACTCGGTCCCGTAGCACAATGGTTACAGCGCCAGCCACATACACCAAGGCTGGCGAGATCCAACCCAGGCCAGTCCAGCTAAACAACAATGAACAACTGCAATAAAAAATAGCTGGGCATAGTGGTGGGCACCTGTAGTCCCAGCTACTTGGGAGGCTGAGGCAACAGAATCTCTTAAGACCAAGACAAGAGTTTGAGCTATGATGCATGGCACTTTACTGAGGGTGACAAAGTGAGACTCTGTCTCTAAATAAATAATTGGAAGATTTCTGTACTTCACTGAAGTATCAAAAATTATGTTAAAATGTAAATATAATTATAAAATATTTTGTAGTTGGTCTAAATATACCAATTAAAAAAGAAAAAAAAAAGACCAAGAGTTTGAGGTTGCTGTGTGCAGTGATACCACAGCCCTCTACCAAGGGTGATATAGTGAGACTTTCTCTCTCTTTCTCAAAAAAAAAAAAAAAAAAAACTTAATCCCTTACAAAAGTTTCCAAACCAAACCAGACCAAACCAACCAACCAAACAAACAAACAAAAACCCTTTAGGAATATAATTAACTAAGTAGGCGAAAGAGTCTTACAAGTAGAACTACAAAATACTGATAAAATAAATTGTAGATGACATAACAAATGGAAAAACATCCCACACTCATGGATTAGAAAAATCAATATTGTGATAATGACTGAACTCCCAAAAGCAATCCATAAATTCAGTGCAATCCCTATTAAACACTAGTGTCATTTTTCACAGAATTAGGAAAAAAAATCCTAAAATTCATATGTAACCAAGAGAGGAACCCGAATAGCCAAAGAAATCCTAAGAAAAAGAATATTCTCAGGACATCTCATTACCCAACTTCAAAACATACTACAAAGAGATAGTAACCAAAGCAGGATGGCATTGGAATAAAAGTAGACACACAGAGTAATGGAAGGGAACAGAAAACCCAGAAGTAAAGCCAAATAACTATAATCAGCTTAGACAAAAGGGACACATGCAAAAATACACTGAGGAAATGATGCCCTGTTCAACAAATGGTGCAGGAAAAATTGGGTAGTCACATACAAAAGAACGAAATTGCTTCTTTATCTCTCACCATATACAAAAATTAACTCAAGGGGACTAAAGACTTCAACATATGACCTGATGGCATAAAAATTCTAGAAGAAAATTTAGGAAAAACTCTTCTGGACATTGGCCTAGGCAAGGAATTTATAACTAAGACGGTCCTCCCCCCCAAAGCAAATATAACAAAACCAAAAATAAATAAATGGAACTGAAACTAAAAAGCTTCTGCACAGCAAAAGGAACAATCAACAGAGCAAATGGATAACCTACAGAATGGGAAAAAATATTTGCAAACTATACATTTAGAAAAGACTCATATCCAGTATACAGAAGGAACTCAAATCAGAAAATAGGCATGTCACAGAACAGGCTATTTCAAAGAGCGGAAAGCAATAGTCAACAAACGTAGGAAAAAATTCTCAGCATCACTAATCATTAGGGAAATGCAAATTAAAACCACAATGAAAAACCACCTTACCCCCCCTTAGAATGGCCATTATTAAAATCCCCCAAAACAATAGATGTTGGGGGCAGATGTGGGGAAAACGGAACACTTATACACTGTGGGTGGGAATGTAAATTAGTACAGCCTATCTGGGAAACAGTATGAAGATCTCTCAAAGAACTGAAAGTGGATCTACACTTCTGTCTAGTAATCTCACTGCTGGATATCTACCCAAAAGAAAGTAAATCACTGTTACAAAAGACACCTGACTGCATGTTTATCGCAGCCCAGGTGACAATCACAAAGATATAGAATCAGCGAAAGTGCCCATCAACTGAGGAATGGTTAAAGAGAGTGATGGTGCATGTGGACCACTGACTACTGCTCAGCCTTAAGAAAGAATGAAATAATGTCTTTTCTGCAACTTGGATAGAACTGGAGGTCATTATTCCAAGTAAAGAAATGAAGGAATGGATTACCAAATACCACATTTCTCACTTATGGGAGCTAAGTGAGAGCTAAGCTATGGGAACACAGAGGCATGCAGAGCGGTTCACGGACGCCAGAGACTTAGCAGGTGGGAGCGTAGGAGGAAGGCGAGGGAAGAAAAACTACCTATTGGGTATAATGTACACTATTAGGGTGACAGGTACACTAAAAACCCAGATGTCACCACTACACGATTCATTCATGTAACCAAAAATACTTGTACTCCTAAATCTATCAAAATATAGAAAACCTTACTTCTAATACATTGTATGAAAGTATTAGATTTAGGCCGGGCAGGGTGACTCACACCTGTAATCCTAGCACCTTTGGAGGCCGATATGGGTGGATTGTTTGAGCCCCGGAGTTGAGACCAGCCCATCTCTACTAAAAGGAGAAAAATTAGCCTGGTGCTGTGGCAGGCACCTGAAGTCCCAGCTACTCGAGAAGTTGAGGCAGGAGGATCACTTAAGCCTAAGAGTTTGAGGTTGCTATGAGCTATGACACCAAGCACTCTACTCAGAGTGACGGACTAAGATTGTCTCAAAAAAAAAAAAAGCAACTTAATTTAAAAAGGTGCTGTACATATGGCATAACAGTTTATATTCCCTGTTTAGAAACTCATAGGTAATATTTGTGATTAAAAATTATTTTTATAACATACATTTGAATATGTAATTATTAAAAAGTATGATGCTTTTGAAACTCAAACCCTGGGGAAGGGGAAAGCACAGTATTCAGAAACATGGAAGCAAACTACCAGAGGAAATACCTGAAAGTGTATGCTTTTGGGGAGCGGGCTTCGAGGGGAAGTGTGTAGCAGGCAATTGTTAGGCGTTACCTGACTTTTTAAACATTTCACCTACTTTTTGCCTTAAAAAAGGCAAAAGTAAATTTAAAAGAGTAGAGAAACAGAAGGAAGTTGATTTGTGACCTGGGCTTCCCGGCTCCAACATGCTGCCCAAAGAGACCTTGGAGCCCACCTCTCGCCTTTAGGATGGGCGGTTGTTGATTGTAGGGCAACATTCACAGTAGGGGCTGTACTGTATCCCCAGAAGGTGTTTGCATCTATTGTGGAGTCATCATCAGTTGTCACAGTGATGAGAGGCCCAGAGAAAGGTGAGGGCGGGTCTGGAGTGGGTGACTGGCATTTCTAAGTAGGAACAAGCAAGGTGAGACATCTCACCATGTGTGAAGAGACCCATCAAGTTCACGATTATCCTGCATCTTTCACAACTTTCTCACACCCTCTGGACATTCATGTAGATTGTGAAAAGCAGACTTTGCACGTAAGCCGAGAATCAAGTTTATTTTAACATACACAAGCTGAACCTTCTGGACTTTTTTTTTTTTTGAAACAGTCTCACTATGTCACCCTCAGTAGAGAGCCCTGGCGTTACAGCTCACAGCAACCTGCACTCTTGGGCTTCAGCAATTCTCTTGCCTCAGCCTCACAAGTAGCTGGAACTACAGGTGTCCGCCACAACGGCTGGCTATTTTTCTATTGCAGTTGTCATTATTGCTTAGGTGGGCCCGGCTGGTTTTGAACCCGCCAGCCTCAGTGTACGTGGCTGGAGCCATAACCAGTGTGCCACGGGTGCCAAGCCATTCTGGACGTTTTTTTCTGCACAGTTTTAAATACTGTGCTTAGTTCGGAACTTTAACAGGTACCGTGTGCATCATTTCAGAAAGTCACGTCACCATCGTGAGGCCATTTGCAGAATTCCAATCTGCAGTACAACTGCAGCTTTGAGCCTCAGCAGTTCCGATAATACACAGGATCGCGCTTTTCTACTATTTCACAGTCTGAAGTATAAATGAAGTATGTCGGTGATCCACTAAGTATGTCTTGTTTTTCTTAAATCCCAATTTATTCTGTGTATCTCTCTGCTCCATCATGCCTTCTGGTGAAGTCATGCCCAACTTTTCCATCTCAAACATAGTTTAGCAGAAGTTACTTGCAAAGTCTTACTCACTTTGCAGCAAGAGCAGTATGTTGGGCTTGTGAAATCATGCCCATAGGTAGGCTACATTATCTATGAGTTTCTTTTGAGAGCGTCAAGGGAACGTTAGCAGCTCTTTGTTACATAAGGCAGTAAGTGGGTCGGACAGGGTTGGGCACAGTTAGAGGAAGAGGCCTGGAAGTTTGACCTGCATCCTACTGTCACTGCTTATCATTTTCAGTTTTCAATCACTTTCTTCCCCCCTTTAGAAATGGAAAAAGAGCTTCTCAGATCCACCTTAAGTCATTGTTTTTTAAGTTCAAAAGTGTCAAGGTCAATGATTTAATATCTAATGCCCACTAGATTCATCATAAGCAAAGCCTTTTCTGGATATCAATATAATTCTGCGTGGCTTGGAGTTCAAAACCCACGTTTCCTGTGGCTCCAGCCGGAGCACGGCAGCAGCTTTTCTACAGGCTCCCCACTGCGGCCTCCTGAGCAGCCCTGCCCGGCTGTAAGCTGGTCCACATCGTGGCCTGTGGGCCCACGGGCCTCTCCGCCAGCCTGGGGCCTGCTGCACGCCGCATTCCCCTCTTCGTACCACTAATTCACCAAGCTAATTGGGCTAGTTAAGGTTCTATAAAGGCAGAAATCTGTTGGAGTTGAGTCTCATTCATTTCTTTCAGCGGAACTTGGGAGGAAGCTCCTGTCAGCTTTTGGAACGGGAACAGAATCTCAAAGTTTGGCATGAGAGAAAGCTGAAGGCGCCAACCTTCCAGGCCAAAGAATCTAGTCACAAAGAGTCCCAATTCAATTTTTTCCCTTGAGGCAAACTTCAAAGTATGCAGCAATCAAAAACTCACATAATGAAAATAAACGAAAGAAAACGCACTTAGCTAAGACTTGCTGGAAACACATTTCTCCCAGTGGACCTCAGTGCTCTGGGCCTCCAAAATGGCCTCTTGGTACTTAATTACTCGTAAGCAGGACAGAGCAGGTTTTCTGATGTTCACTTACTTTACTCCACTTGTGCTGGTTTTATTAAACAGAATTATGTAGCTTTCTACCTGCCAGGCACTGTTCTAAGCCCTTTAAAAATGTTAACTCATTTAATCCCTATTACAACCCTGAGAGATTGGCACTTTTATTATTCTTATTTATAGATGTGGAAACGTGTAAACACTGTTTCCTATTTTCCTGTGCTGGTGGGTTTTTCTTTCTTGCTTTGGTTTTTCTCCTCACATAAGGTTTTAAGATGATGCATAATTATGCTATAGAGCCATTTTTTAAAGATTGAAAAGAAATCATAAAATGACTAGAGAGCACTGCAAAACACAATCTCAGAACACAGTGTTTGGAGTTTGGGGTTTTTTCTTTTAAGCGAAATATGAGCTACTTGAGGAATTCCAGAGAAGGGCATACACTAAAACTTCTTAAAGATTCATTTGACCAACAGGGACCGTTTAACAGAATAAAACACCACCAGAGGTTTTCGTCTCTTGAATTTCTCTTGTTTTTACATGTTCTTGGCATTGCCTGATTTTTCCCCCTCACTAGTGAACCTCTAGGCTTTCTGGTGGTGGCAAGAGAAGAATAGCACCCTAACAAACTGTGTGAGGGTATTGTTCACACCCCAATGCACATATTCAAAACACAAATGTCCAACTGGAGACTACTGCAGTGGGTCATTCAAACTTTTCGCTTGCACCTATGTAGTATCATTTACCACCAAGCTTGTGATGTTTTGATTTAACACATATTCAGTTAGTTGGTTTAAGAAATTATCAAAATTCTTGCAAAATGTTGAAATTTGTGGCTTGTTAAAAATAAGAACTTCCAGCAGAGGACTTTGAATTTCAAAAAAGAAAAACAGATATTAGCTAAATCTTCCCTCATATAATTTCTTTAGTGGATTGAAATTCTTACCACCCCTATTTTTGAATTCTAACGCACATGCCATTTAGATTTGGATTATTGTCAACTATCAATTAGTGGGGAGAGGTGTGGGACTATTCTCTCCTTTAGAGCATTTTTCCATGCCACTGAAATTTTATAGCAAGCTGACTATTAACAGGAATGGCCAGAGAATGTGGAAGTCTGGTTACTGGATAAGGGAAGAGTTAATGAGAACGCTCATTCTGTTAGAACTCTTGGACTTCTTTATAAAATTAATTAGTCCACTTAACAGCTTTAGAAAACACCATGTGTAGTACTAAACATCACTAAAGCTTTATTTCAGAGGACAAGGTATTGCAAGGCCTGAGGGTCCTCATTCAGAAGGTCCATTATTATTACCCAGAACTGTAGTTAGAGAACAGAGGGGACAGGAATCAACCTGCATTGCTCCCGGGACCTACCTACTCTGGAATTCTTTTTACTTCTGTCTCTGACATAAGTTTCTTTTCTAATCAACAAGATGCACAGGCCCCGGAGCAGTCTTCCAGGGTTTAAATCTAGTTCCACCATTGACTCACTGTATGATGGCGAGAAGGTTAGTTTGCCATTCCTAAATTCCCTCATCAGTAAAAGAAACAAGATGGTATGATCTTAATGCTCACAGCCTGTTAATGCTCCTGAGTATTGAATATTCATACAAGAGCTCTAAGGAAAATGCCTGTACCTGCAATCAGCTAGACTTCAAAGTCTAAGGGCCCAGTTTCAAAACCATCCTCACTTATGACACTAATTGCGAAACCAGGTTCTGGTGGTACTATCCTTCCCTGGAAGGGCTCATAGAGCTCATGGAAAGCCATTACACTCATGATGCTTATTATAGGGAAGGAATACAAATTAAAACCAGAGGAAGAGACAAATAGGGCCAAATCTAGGAAGGTTCCAGATGCTTCCACCGTTCTCAGGGTGCTCTGCTCTGCTGGTGTTGACGAGTGGCAGTAAGCATGGAACACTATGAACCTGGACGCTCACCTGAGCTTCTGTGTTCAGAGTTTTTACTGGACCTTCATTATGTAGGCAAGATTGATCAAGTCACTGATTGCCCATGTGGGTTTAACTCAATCTCCAGACTCTCCTCTCACTCTCCAAGCTCAAGCTGACACCACATGGCCCAAGGGGCCCACCGCGAGTAACCTTATTACCACAAACTATCAGGTGTAGTCTTGGGGCCCAACATAAATGAAAAAGACACCCCTCTCACTTGGGAAATTCTAAGGGTATAAAAGTTACTGTCCAGACACTGGGACTAAGATGAGACCTGTCTGGTCAGGCCTAATTCTCTGGGAATAATGTGGGTTGAGCACACCAAGGCTCAGATTCACTGCCTGGCTGGAGTAAGTACTCTCCTAATGTTTATGATTATCATTACTATCCACTTTCTTATAAGAGAATCAAAGAAAAATATGTTTTCATACTTTGTCTCCAACTTCTATAATGAAAATGTACAAATATGCAGAAAATAATATAAAAAGCACCTGTGTACCCCCACTAGGTCCAGCAATTAATATTTGCCATAATTATTTCTAATTATCTAGATATACATGTACTCACATATGTGTGCACGTGTAGTGTGTATATTTTCACTGAATTATTTGAAAATAAGTTGTAGCTACCCAACCATTCATCTTTTAAAATGTTCAGCATGCACTTCCTAAGAATAGCTACAATACCATTTTTATAACTTGCATTATAACCTGTAACCTACTATAACCTATGTTGCATATAATTCGCTAATATGTAATATCAAGACTATATTCTAATTAAAAAGAAAATATGAGTTAATTGCGGGATCTGGTTAGTTGCCAGACTTCTGGTCATCCTGTGTCCCTCTGGAGGGATCTGGAGTGATTTCATGCTTCTTGCTGGATTGAGTCTGAACACTGGTGACTGCCATTCACAGTTGTGATCGCGAGCGCCTGGGGCACGCAGCCCACGGACCCACACAGGTGTATTCACACAGCATCTCGAGTGCTCACTGTGTGTGAGGCACAGTGCTGAACGCCTGGTGACCACAGGCTCAGTTCTCGCTTTGTCACACTGATCATTAGGAGGAGTTGTCCTGTCACCTGGGCCGTTAGAAGTTCCTTGGTTTGGTAGTCCTCAAATTGTGATCTGTGGATTCAGCTGATAAGCCTAGGAGCAACCTCAAAGGTGAGGTGATGGCCAAGAGAGTTCCTGAAGGTGCCTTCCCACCACCAAGATTGCTATTGCGTAAAAGAATGGTTTTGCAAGTCATTAACCAAATTCAACCCAATCATTTTACTGGAGAAATGGAAGCATGACAGAGTGAATTGATTTGCTCAGATATCTAAAACTTGGTTTGGGGAGAAGAATCTACTTCAGAAATATTGGACTCCTCACCCCTCCCTTGACTCACCGACTCCTCCCTTAGGACTGGGAGAGTTTACACCATCAAATGTCCCCACCTCACTCAACGCGGTCTCCTCCCCTGGTCTCCTAGAGCCTTTTTAGTCTGAACTGCACATTTTAACTTAATTTTGTGCCCTGGAAATTTTTTCCTCTTTTATGTCTCTTAATTTTGTATCCCTATTCAAGATTAATGTTATTCTCAAAGGCAGGTGAACAATTTGAACTTTTCTTTAGAATTTGTTTTTAATTAAATCATCGCTGTGTACATTAATGCAATTATGGGATACAATGTGTTGTTTTATATACAATTTGAAATACTTTCATCAAACTGGTTAACATAGCCTTCGCCACATTTTCTTAGTTACTAGGTAAAGACATTTATATTCTATACTTAGCAGATTTAACATGTACCCTTGTAAAATGCACCATAGGTGTGGTCCCACCACTTACCCTCCCTCAACTCATCCTTCCCCTCCTCTTTCCCCTTTATCTTGGGCTGTGGTTGCGTTATAGCTTTCATATGGAAGTGTGGGTGCTTGTAAATTGGTTTCACAGTAGGGCTGAGTACATTGGATACTTTTTTTTCCATTCTTGAGATACTTTGCTAAGAAGAATATGTTCCAGCTCCATCCATGTAAACAGAAAAGAGGTGAAGTCTCCATCTTTTTTTTAAGTCTGCTTAATATTCCATGGTGGACATACTAAAACAATGCTTAGATGCCATGAAGTAGGTGACAATGCCTTTTTTTTTTTTTTGGAGACAAAGCCTCAAGCTGTTTCCCTGGGTAGAGTGCTGTGGCATCACAGCTCAAAGCAATCTCCAACTCCTGGGTTCCTTGCCTCCACCTCCCAAGTAACTGGGACTACAGGTACCCGCCACAATGCCTGGCTATTTTTTTGGCTGCAGCCATCATTGTTTTTTGGTGGGCCTGGGCTAGATTCAAACCCGCCAGCTCAGGTGTATGTGGCTGGCACCTCAGCCGCTTGAGCCACATGAGCTGAGCCAGGTGCAATGCCTTAACCATATGCGTGTTGTCAGGCCCGAGGGCCTCTTCCATCTTTGTCAAGGGGAGTGCTAACCTTCTCTCTTTCATACAACACCAATTTGAACTTTTCATCGAGCCCACCAAACTCTTCAATAAACATTCACTGAACAATTACTATGTACTAGGCACCCACTTAGGGGCTTTGGAGAATGGGAGGTTAAATCCCCAAAGGCTCAAATTCTACTTGTGGAAATACACAAGGCAACAATGTTCTATGGTAGGAATGAAGTAAGCACAAAATATAGGCCAAGAAAAGCGCTGTGAGAATACAAAAGAAGCAGCTCATGGTGACGGAAATGACGACTAAAGTTCCCGTTCGTTTCTACCCGCCGTGGGGCGCACTGTTGACGAGGGTTGTAGATTAACACTGGGCTTTATTCAACCTCAGTTTTGAGGAATTAGCATTCAACCTTGTTGTAAAAATGCCCAGACATGGATGTGGCCAAAGTCCCTTCTTTCCATATAGGAAAAATGCCAGAAATTACATCTCTTCTTGGGATTACTCAGTAGCACAAAACTCAGAACACAGTAGCCACTTAACGGTTGCTTGTTAAATGCAGCTATGGTTCTCTAACCCACGCTGCTAAAACCAGTTTTTAAAAGTACCATTCATGGCTCAGCGGCCGTAGCACAGTGGTTATGGCACCAACCACATGCACTGAGGCTGGCAGGTTTGAACCCATCCCAGACCTGCTAAACAATGACAGCTGCAACAAAAACAAACAGCCATGTGTTGTGGTGGGCACTTGTAGTCCCAGCTACTTGGGAGGCTGAGACAAGAGAATTCCTTAAGCCCAAGAGTTGAAGGTTGCTGGGAGCTGTGACGCCACGACACTCTTACTGAGGGCGACATGGTGAGATTCTGTCTAAAAAAAAAAAAAAAGGAAAAGCACCAGTCATGATCAGTTTCTCACATTGAATTCCATCAGAGTAAAATCATCTTTTTGAATCACTTTATTCTGACTTACATCCTACCATCTGAAGATTCCACACATTTTTCAGGGGAAAAAATGTTTTTAAAAAAATTTCAGTGGAGTCTTAGCTCTAAGAATAAAACTAAGTTGGATAACCACTCAGGTCAATTCCTGTTCGGATTCCCAACTCTCATGACACCTTCCTCTCCTCCTTTATACCCCCAAACTCTATTTGCAAGTCATTCGCATTTCGCAGGTCATTTGCGTGACAGAGGAGGTCATCTAGTCCAAAAAGTTATCAGTGGAAGAGCCAGGACTAATTACTTCACGGAAGGGCAACTGGACATCAAGTTGCCAAACCCAAACTGTCGCTCTGGGCAGGCACTCTGGGGCAGTCAGATGAATAATACTTCAAAATGTTATTCAGTGAAGTTAACTTGTTTAGTTTCTTGTGGGTTTGTTTATGGCTAACATCTGTTAGAGTCTTTGAGATATAGTCCAAAATGAAATCCATTAGAGGAACTACATTAAATGTTTACAATGGAAGAGGCTGGAATTCAGTAATAGCTCTTGCAAATGCACATTTATTTGTGATACTATGTAATCAATGTTGGACTCCCCACTAGACTCTACATACTCTAAGAGTGGGTCTTGCAAAATGCCTAGTATTTGATGTTTAATATATTTTTGATGATCCAGGCATGGTGGCTCATGCCTATAATCCCAGCCCTCTGGGAGGCCAAGGCTGGAAGATCACTTCAGCTCAGGAGTTCAAGACCAGCTTGAGCAAGAGAGAGATGCTGTCTCTACAAAAGAGTGTTTTGTCTCTACAAGAGAGTGGCTGAGTGTTGTGTAGTCCAAGCTACTCAGGAGGCTGAGGCAGGAGGACTGCATGAACCCAGAAGTTTGAGGTTGCTGTGAGCTATGATGAGGCCACATTGCTCTATACATACTCTGCCCATTTTGGATGAATGGATGACCCTGGAAGACAGATATCGGGGCAATTCTTGAGTACTCTTTGCTTGGCAAAACACACTTGTTAGAGATTTGGATGAACTCACAGAAGTTACACCAATCAAATTTGCAGAGGGGGACGAACTGGGGAAAGTGTAGGTTGAGCCGTATGAAACTACTGTCTTTGCAAGTTCAAAAAAGAAGAGAAGACAGACATTTCACATGGTTCAAGCTAACGTGACTGTTTTGAAAACTACTCCCATTGCTCAACCATCCAAACGTATAAGACTCATCTAAACGGATCATAGTTTTAAGAGATGTCTGTGCCCCATAACCATACTCTGTGAGGATGGGTGAGAAAAAGAGGTGTTTTCCCATGGGATATGACAGACATCTTCAGACACCTGAGAAGCTACTGGAGGAAGAAGCTACTGGGGTGCACAGGTCCCTGATGCCAGCTGACCTGGAATCAATGCTTGGCAGCTGCAAGGAGACAGTTCTTGCCTCAACAAGAAAGAACTTTGTAACTTTCCAAGTTGCCAGGATGATAATTTCTTCAAAACTGGACATATTCAAAGTCTGAGCAACTGTTTGCTTGGTCCTATTGCAAAAGGAAAATCAAAGCCAAAACAGAAACTAGAGACCTCAGGAATGCTTTCCTCTGCAGAGTTATTACGTAGCTTCAAGGAATTCAGTGAGACCCATTAGCCTAGTTTCAGGTTTATTTATCTCTAAAGGAGTATTTTCTGTTCAGTTGTCAAGTACTTTATGATCAAAACAGAAAGGTATTACAGATTACGGTATTTTTTTCTAGAGAAGTCAAGTTGGGACTAGGTTAAATGCTGAATCAATATTGCCCAAGAATAGTACCACAATCAACAGAAAGTTGTTCTTAAAGTTGTGATATTAGTATTTTAAAAGGCTTTCGCTAAGTACAAAGTAAATGAGATAAAATATTTCATTTTTGCATTAATTCTAAGGAATACTTGCCAGGATTCTGGTTCATATGTTTGGATAACACGGTCCAATTAGCTTAACTTGCAGGTGGATTTAACAATGGTAATGGCCCTGAGCTTAGTTCTTTCCTGTCTACTGAAGATCATGTTCAAGTCAACAAGCATCTACTGAGTTTCTACTTTGTGCCAGGCCCTACTGGCACAAGGGAGAATGTGACATTGCCACCTGTCCCAAGGAGCTAACATCTCCTCTGCTCCACATTTAGACTGATAATATTAACATTTTAACTAAATAATATTTGACTATTAATATTAATTTCAATAGAAACTGTTCAAGGAGGTTCTGGCCTAGGTTCAGCGACTTGCCACACAAAGACTGAATTATTGAGACCCTGATGAGGATTGCCAAGGAAAAAGGGAATTTTTTAACTTGAAAGACGCCTGTTGGGAGAATGAGGAATTCGCCTTCAACCTGTCTCTTTGACTAATGGAGATCACTGGCTTTTAAAAGAGGGGCTATGTGTACCAGGGTGGGCTGTGGGGGATGGAGTCTTGGTGTCAGAAGTCTGCCAGGGAGCCTTCAGAATCTCAGCTCTCGTCTTGAAGAAGGTCTGCCATTTCTGGGAAACAAATCTGGAAGGTCAACTAGTTAGGTAAAAGCTTCAGGGTTCTGGTTATCATACCCTACTGGTCTGAAAATCTAAAACATGGGAGGAAGAAGATTATAAAAATATATAGAGGTCAGTGAAATTTGTTTATAGAGCCGGTTACAGTAATACTTCCTGAACATTTATTTTGTACCATTTAACATAACACCCTATAAAGTAAGTTACTATTTTTATTTGCACTTACAGATGGGAACACTAAAATACAGAGATACTAAGTGAAAGACATCAGTAACAGTGACAAGACTGGCCCCGGCAGTTTGAAGGGTGCCTTTTGTCTCTTCCTTTTGAGCTGCTCAAGGAGCCCTTGCTGACCAGAGTCTGACTGCCCGTGACAAACACACACGTCACACACTCATCGGAGTGTGCCCACGAGGCCCATGTGTCTTTCTCTAATTCCAATTCAACAGACATTGGTGGAAAACCAGTATTTGAGGCACCGAACTAGCTGATTTTGCAGTGACTATTTCATTCCATTCTAATAGCTTAGATGGGTATTATTTTTATTTTAGAGATGAGAAAAATGAGAGGTAGAACTTAAATGACCTGCCTTGGTTCACACCATTAGATATAAATAGTGCTGCGATTTAAACCCAGGCCTCCCCATCTAAGACCTGTGCTTTCGGTGACCTTATGAAAAGAATACAGAGTGGGCGGTGGTTAGTGCATTTACAAAGTTGTGCAGACATCACTGCTGTTGAATTCTAGAACATTTCTGTCACCCCTAAAGAACACTTTGCACCCGTAGCTGCCACGTCCCTTCACACCTGCCTCGGTCCCCTGGGAGCCACTGATCTCCCTACTGTCTCCGCAGATGGGCAGAGACTGGGTATTTCCCGCATGTGGCCTCTGTGTGGTTTCTTTCCCTGAACCCATTGTTTCCCAGGTTCACCTGCATCCTGGCGCATGTCAGCATTCTATTCCTTTTTATGGATGAGTAACGGCCTGCTGTGTGGACAGTCACTCACCTCCTCATCAGTTCAGGGGCATCTGAGCTGTTTCCACTTTTTGGCGGCTATGAGTAACACTGCTGTGAACATCTGCGTACGAGTTTTCGTGTGCACATCTGTTTTCAGT
Organism: Arctocebus calabarensis; assembly: GCA_963573935.1. Taxonomy (NCBI): domain Eukaryota; kingdom Metazoa; phylum Chordata; class Mammalia; order Primates; family Lorisidae; genus Arctocebus; species Arctocebus calabarensis. Next base: position 471 of record CAUYON010173767.1, on the reverse strand, counting down.
GGAATCGCTGGCCACACGGTAACTTTTTAACTCTTTGAGAAGCTGCCAAACTGGCTGCCCATTTGTTATTCCCACCAGCAAAGAATGAAAGCTTCAATTTCTCCACCTCCTCTCCAATACCTGCTATTTATTATTATGAGTATTACTGTCATCCCAGTGGCTATAAAGTGATACCTCATTACAGTGGTGAGCTGCTTTTTCCCGTAATTGCTGAAGAAGTTAAATATCCTTCATGTCCTTATTGGTTACTGATATACATTTTTTGGGAAATGTCTACTCAAATCTTTTGCCCATTTTAAAAGTGGTTTGCCTTTTTTTTTAACGCTAAGATTTTTTTTTTTTTTGAGACAGAGCGTCAAGCTGTCACCCTGGATAGAGTGCTATGGCATCACAGCTCACAGCAACCTCCAATTCCTGGGCTCAAGCGAGTGTCCAGCCTTTTCCTCCCAAGTAGCTGGGTCTACAGGCGCT
>CAUYON010173766.1:0-15940 GCA_963573935.1 Arctocebus calabarensis | reverse complement strand
TGCAGCCCAATTAATAATTGCTAAGTCATTGAAGAAGCCCAAGTGCCTATTGACCCATGAATGGATTAATAAATAGTGGTATATGTACACCATGGAATTTTATGCAGCCTTAAAGAAAGATGGAGACTTTACCTCTTTCATGTTTACATGGATGGAGCTGGAACATATTCTTCTTAGCAAAGTATCTCAAGAATGAAAGAAAAGTATCCAATGTACTCAGCCCTACTATGAAACCAATTTATAGCTTTCATATGAAAGCTATAACCCAATTATAGCCCAAGAATATGGGGAAAGGAGAGAGGGAGGGGAGAGGAGGTAGGAGGATGGGTGGAGGGAGGATAATTGGTAGGACCACAACTACAGTGCATCTTAGAAGGGTACATGTGAAATTTACTAAGTAAATTTCTTTTATTAGAATATAAATGTCTTAACATAATAACTAAGAAAATGCCATGAGGACATTAACCAGTTTGCTGAAAATATTTCAAATTGTATATAAAACCAGCACATGATACCCCATGATTGCATTAATGTACACAGCTATGATTTAACAAAAAATACTCTAAAGTAATTGTTAATCATTTTGATTTAAGCATTTCACACTGTATATCAAATCATCACATTGTGCCCCATTAATGTATATAGTTATGATTTAATGACAAAAATAGATTTTAAAAAATAAATAATTTTAAAATAATTGAAAAAGATTATCTAAACAGAAATGTCTTAAAAGCATCATTTCTAAGGCTGATAGAAATGTTCTCAAGGCTATAAAAAGAAATTTCATAGTTGGCATTTGCATGGCACAGTAAGATGACCAAGAATTTAAAACCACTAGTAGCATCATTTACTTCTTCAAATTATATTTATTAAACATCTCCTTGCCACTATATTCAGTGCTAAGATTTCTGTAGAGTAAGAAAACAGGTATAGTGAACCCCTGAGAGGACATTGTTCATAGAAGTGCGTAAACAAAAGGGAAGGTCCTGGAAATAGGACCAGGCTCAGACCAGGAGTAATTATTACATTTGATAGTAATAATCTGCATTCCTCAGTCATCAGATTATCTGCAAATTTTCCTGCAGGATAATTGAATTTAATGGAAATGGCAGCCAAAGTTGTGAGCATATCTAGTGCCCAGAGAAGCACAAAAGACTTAGATAGCCTTTACATGAGTCCTTGCTTCTGTACAAGATAGGATGTTGAGGAGAAACTTGTCTCACAATACAGTAAAGAAAGCTGATAAAATCAAATGAGTAAATAACATGAAGAAAATTAAAGAAAAAATTAACACGTATGTGTAGTTTGATTAATTTAATAAGAAAAAGATGCTTAGACCCAAAAGTACTTTTTTATTGTTTATTACAATAGAGAATGAACATTCTATAAAATTCACCCAAGATTTATTTCACAGGGTTAAGAATATCAATAAATTTCAAACTTGAGAAAACAAGATTCCTCTTAAAATTATGTGTTACATCTAAATATCTTCCTTTATTTTCTGTATTTATAAATGATACTTTAGTTTGAAGGGAAGAACCCTTCCAAAGGTGAATTAGTTTTCTTTTAGTAGTTTTTTTAGATCTTATAATGGCCATTAGCTGCATTCAGTTAGAATTGTTTTAAGCAATAAAGTAAAAAATTATAATTGTGTAAGTACATTCAGAAACGACTAGGGTAGACATGTAATTGATGAGCTGATGAACTCAGAATGGTGGTGTTCAGTAAGCTCACATATGGAAAGAACCTATCATACTCTTCTACAAAATATCCCTGCATACCTCTCTAAAAAGGAGAATTGTACTTATTTATTGATTAGTGTTTAGATTCTAAGCAAATAGCCAACTCTAACATCAATTGTATTTCTAAAGAATTTCTGAAGATGGCAGCATTAGAGCTAGACTTAGACTAATTCTGGAGAGTAAGTTTATAAAACAGAAAATTATTCCATTTGTCCAGAATGTGAGGTTGATGAAAAAAATATGTGCTATAGGGGAGAAAAACAGGTAACAACTAAGCAAAAGAAGATAATACCAATATCGAGATTTGATGTAAATTTAGGAAACAGTGAGGATCCCCTGGAGTTTTTTGAGAAAATAAGTGACATGATAGATTAGTATTTATAAATTTAATATAGCATTTTTTTGTAAGATGAATTGCTGACAAAAGATTTTTTTGAGACAGAAAATAATTTAGAAGGTTATTAAAATATGCCAAAAGAGATGATAGAAGCTTTAAATAAGATCATAAAGAATGTGAATGAACAAGAATTAAATTATATTAAAAAAGAATAAAATTATAAGAAAGTTGCAAAATTAACATATCCTGTTTTTATTGCCATCAGAAAACATATTGAGGGCATATTACAGCATACAGGGCTCTGTACTCAGAAAATACAATGAAATATACGTGCATAGATAAAGTAGGTTCTTCTCTTCATATTTGATATGCACTAAAAATCACAGAGCTAGAGTTTTTCAAAAAATTATAAATACATTGTAAGAGTAAAATTTTTTCTTACGTTATTTATATTGTCTTATTTATTCATTGATAAATAGATTGATCTTAAAATGGAAAGAAACTAAGAGTAGAGAAGGAAAGTAACAAGAAGCTTTTTGGTTATGCCAACGATAACTAAATAAAGATATTATAAGAAGCTACCTTAGTACAGGTTTTGTTTGGTTTTTAGTTGACTTTCATTGAATATCTGTAAACCCAGCACTGTGGGAGGCCAAGGCAGGTAGATTGCTTGAGCTCAGGAGTTCAAGACCAGCCTGAGCAAGAGTGAGAGCTCATCTCTACTAAAAATAGTCAATATTCCAATCTCTAATTGTTTAAGGGTTTATTGATTTATCTTTTTATTTTTGAGACAACTAGAACTTGACCAAATCTAATCTCTAAAGAAAGTAATAAGTGTTCATTTTATTTACTGGCATGCAATTCCTTTCAGAAGTTTTTTCCCCTATGTTTTGACGTCAGTGTAATGTTTGTGAAATAATTTAGTGACTAAAAGGAAGTCAAGTGATGGAATTTATATCACCATCATCATATTTGACACTCAGGTAAACTGCATGATCTGAAGAACATATACCGAAAATGCATATTTTTAGAAATATATTCATTTGGGCAGCACCTGTGGCTCAAAGCAGTAGGGTGCCAGCCCCATATGCTGGAGGTGGCAGGTTCAAACCCAGCCCTGGCCAAAAATTGCAAAAAAAAAAGAAAAGAAAAGAAAAGAAATATATTCATTTAGAAACTCTTCAAATGGAGAAAACTAGGGAATCATAGAAAAATATGTTGTGCAGACTGGTAAAAACTGAACCAAACTCTTTCTTCAGAAAGGTTGGGAGAAGTTTTGTTCTAAGACTTACCAATATCTTCTGCCTTGTGGGAGGGAGATTGGCAGGACGACTCTAGGAACTGACTGATCCTTTGTAGTTGGAGGGACTACTCTAGGAGGCCCCATTTTCTATTCATAAATTCATATGAAGTCCTTTCAGGGAAGTCCTGAATGCAGTGAGAGTAAATCTAGTATGGATATTTCAGACTGAGAAAGAAAGTATTCTGCTTAATAATGTCATTTGTGTATCCTTTAGGAGAATATAACCCATAGAAATTATGTTAGATACATTCCTCCTAAATCTCAAAAGTCTATATTTAAGCAGGCTCGTGCCTGAAATATTATTTTTTTCAGAAAATATGCATATTCTTTTCCATCCATTGTAGGATATTGGGAATGCAGATAGGATAATTGCTGGAGGAGGGAGGATACAATGCTGACAGTTTATTCTCTACAGGGTGAACAGAATTCAATGTTCAGTGTTGTATCTGATGAAGTAAAATATAGATTACAGTGCTCTTGTTCCATACATGTGTGACTTAAAATGGAGCAACTGAGAATTTCGGAATTGTTGTCCTAACACTATCATGTGGGAGGCATGGTATGCGATCACATACTGAAGAAGGTGTGGCCTGGGAAAGTCCTCTGAAAAGAACTGAAAAGGTTTTCCAGGGAAGGAATATGGTGGGGTTTAGAAAGGGCAAGGGGGCAACGTAATCTTTTTCCAGTGGCTGCTAGGAAATAGCGTGACAGAGCGTGACACTTTAGTCAATTCTGTAAGGCAAGTAGATATTTGAAAGACATTCGCATTACGGAGAGAACTAACATCTGCCAGGTGTCTTTGTTAGACAAAGAGGCACAGTGAGGGAACATGAAGTGAAGTCGAGGAATCTATGCCTAGAATGAACTATTGCCAAGCAGCAATGATGTGACACTCAGTTACTTCTTATACTTTCCTAGAGGCTCTGACTCACTCTTACTGCAGGCAATCTGTAACCTGACCTTAGTTTTGTTGTGAAGAAGTAGGAAAGTCTGTGCCAACTCTTTGAAAAGTGTCCAAAGAGAGCGTCTCCCCCATTCCACTCCTATGCCCCGGCTGGGCACACAGAAGAGCATTATTCTGAGAGTCGTAAATGGAGGCAGCCTTGCTTGTAAGAAGGTAAGAAAGAAAGTGAAGTACCTTTCCTGACACAAAACACTAGAAATCTCTCAAAGAATCCTTAAGAATGACTTAAGGAGACATAATTTCTACCAATTAGCCCAATGATAATTTGAATATAAAAAGAAAAGTGCATGTATTTTGTATTCAGGCACAGGGGATTCAAGTCACATGTACTGCACCAAAGAGGCCAGTTTAATGTACTATTTACAAATGATATACTAAAAATGGAAATATCAACTTTCTATCAAAATATTAAAAATTGTCATTGGTTGCATTTTTTAAGTATTGTTTGTGCTTCCCATAAAGAAAATAACAAATGACTAAAATGTACTGAAATCAGAAAAAGATGGTGGCTAAGTTAGGGTTTACAGAAAGGGTGTTTAGATAATATAGGTAAAACGCTATTTTAAACTTAAAAGTGTCATATACATATAAGATGGCCCTATTATTCTTAATTCAAATTTTAAAATGTTATACACAAAAATATATTGTGTAATGCTTTACATTTGTTCTGTCCTATTTATAATTTATAAATCTCTCTAAACTATAAAAATGTAGATGGTCAGCCTTTCAAAAAAGTTTTAAATGGAAAGTAGTGCAGGAGAAAAGGATAAAAACATTTTCAAAAACCACAACTTTTTCTCACTATACAAGCATCAAAGTACATCTTTGGCAAGCATCCCACTGAACGTAAATTATTCAGACTAACACTGGACGCATCAAAATACAGGACAACGCAGCCCTCCAACAAATCCAAATAGAATTACCAAGATGACTGCTCAAAATCTGCTCTTCCCTTCATTTATAAATAAAACTGCCTTGTCAGTCAAAAACAAAATACATTTTCTTCTCCCAGAACATGTGTTTTAAGCTTTTGAAAAATCAACAATGATTTGGCATTGTCATTTTAAGGTACTTAATAGAACCGAAAAGCCCAGTTAAGAAAAGCTGATGCACTGTCCTGTGCTTCATGTCTCGATTTTTACTTCTTTAGCTTATACTGTTTCAAAATATATACAGTATATTGCATATAATCAGATGGAAACAAAACATGATCTTATCAGGAAAAGAAAAAAAGATCTAGGCTGAAAATTGATGGACTCTGCAAAATCCTAGCTGGGGCAATGGCCCCTATCAGGCAAATCGTTAGCGGATCCGCTCTCAGTGCGAGAAGGTGCAGGTGTTACAACTGTGGCCACCTATGCTTCAGTGGCCTTTTCTTGTTTTATTTTAAAGTAATCATTATACAGACTAAAAAGCAAATTATAGAGACCACAGACTGATACTTAAGTTCAAATAAAGGAAAATAAATTTATCAGTATGCTACGGGAAGTTCCACGTCCCAAAGAGACAGAAAATATCATTATTGAGTATTTGGTGTTCACCTTTACATTTTACGTATGTTGTTTCATCGAATCATCAGAGCAATCCTAAAGGACAGCCAGGGTAATTCAAATTTAGCAGATGCAAAAATGGGCTCAGTGGAGAAATGTGCTCCAAAGGAAACAATTGCTTGAACCGTGTGATGTTTTTCCATTATGGCAGAACCGTTATTCTGGAGAATAAGCCGTCATGAATCAGATAAAAATCACCAAAAACAGCCCCTTTAAATGGATTGTAGGGAATGATGACAGAGCTAGATTATTTTGGTTTGTGAATATGTCTGGCAGCCAACTTGTGAGGAACATGAGCTGATACAATAGATTTTCACCCTTTTCACAGAAGTACACTGAGCTAAATTTTTTAAAAGAACAGGCACAAAGCTATGTGATTGCTTTTTGCACTTCTGCCAAACTAGTGGAAAGATAACCATGAATTTCAAGGTAAGTTTCTTGATCTCTTTCTATACAGCAACTAATGTCAACCTTTGGATTGATAGCCCCTTTATAATGACTAATGTGTTTTTTCTCCAGCTCTGATAATTCTAATATTCTGTGGTTTTAAATATCTACCTTCTCACTAACATATCTATTTGGTACCCTACAGATATGCTGGAAAATGCATGAGTCCCAAATTCAACTCTTATCTCTATCTAAAATATTTTTCTTCTGAATTCCTCGTAATGTAACATATTGTTGTGACCCCCTCACAAATCCCATGTATCCAACCCAAATTCCTCCCTCTCCCCTCACCCCTACTGATCTCACATCCAGTTCTCAAGTATCAGTCTGCAGTCTCTATAATTTTCTTTTTAGTCTATGTAATGATTATGTTAAAATAAAACTAATTTCCTACTATACTAGTGAATACTTGAATTGACTCCTTCTGCCCAAGCGCCATGGCTCATGCTGTAATCCTAGCACTCTGGGAAGTTGAGGCAGGTTGATTGCTTGAACTCAGGAGTTCAAGACTAACGTGAGCAGGAGCAAGACCCTGTATATACTAAAAATAGAAAAACCTGCCAGGTGTTATGGTGCATGCCTGTAGTCCCAGCTACTCAGGAGGCTGAGGCAAGGGGATTACTTGAGCCCAGGAATTTGAGGTTGCTGTGAGCTATAATGCCATGGTACTCTAGCCTGGGGCAATATAGTGAGACTCTGTCTCAAAAAAATTGTTCATTCCTTCTATCTTACCACATTTTCTAAAATCTCTTAACCAATCTATCTTCATCCCCCTATTCCTTCTTTCGAATCTCTGGCAACCATCCTTCTATTCTCTACCTCCATGAGATCTATTATTCTAGCTCCTACCTATGAATGAGAACACGTGAGATTTGTCTTTCTGTGCCTGGCTTTTTTCACACAATGACCTCCAGTTCCATCCATGTTGCTGGAAATGACAGAAATCCATTCTTTTTATGGCTGAATAATATTCCACTGTGTATACATGACATCTATTCTTTATCCATTCATACTGATGGGCACTTAGGTTAATTGTGTATCTTGACTATTATGAACAGTGCTATAATAAGCTCGGAGATGTGGGTTATCTGTTTGATATAATGATTTCCTTCTTTTCAATATATATTTAGCAATGCAATTGTTGGATCATATAGTAGTCCTATATTTATTTTTTTGAGGAACCTTCACATGGTTTTCCATAATGGTATACTACTTTCTATTTCCACCAACCAAACCCAAATGTTCTTATCTGCATACTTACCCTGGAGGTATATGTGCATATTATTATTGGTCTCTATAATATGGGCCTCCCCTTGTTTCTAAACTATGTTATTGCTCTTTTATCTTTCCTTCTATTACACAAGTGATCATTTTAAAACATTATTTTGACTGTAATGTTTCCCTGTTCTACAGCATTTAATGCCTCTATATAGCATTAAAAATAGAAGCTTAATTACTCAACAGAAAGTACGTAGGCCTTCATCTCAGTCTGCTCCTTGTCTCCCATTTTTGTACTCACCTCCCTTCACTCCATTTGCCCCTAGTTTTCATTCTTTTTTTTTTATTGCAGTTTTTGGACAGGGCTGGATTTGAACCCGCCACCTCTGGCATATGGGACCAGTGCCCTACTCCTTTGAACCACAGGCACTGCCCTTCATATGTTTTCTTATCACAAAAGTCCTACCTTTAAATTTCTAGTATACCGATGATGAGGAATGAATAGAAATGGCCCAACTTTTGTACTGTTAGCAATAACAACATGATTGAAGATAACCTTATACAAATAGAAATATTTCATTTCCCCCCTGCCATGTATGACTTAATATACTTTTTTTCTTTGCTTGAGGGGAAGCAATAGTTTTATTGCTACAGGGGGTATTAAGTTATCTTACAGAACTTAGAGATCCCTTAATCATTTATAGTAGAGTTAAATAAGATAAATATCTTCTAAATTATTTGCTAATAATCACTAGTTCGGTTTTAAATATTTACCTAGATATTTAATTATCCTTGCTTTAAAAAATCCAGTTTTTAATTATCTGCAATGTGATTGCAAATGATAATCAAACAAAGCTGTAAGATGTCAAGCCTGGAATAAATATTGTCAAGATCACAGAAATGTGATTTTTGCATCTGATGCAGTACCACATGATCTTTAAATTTTCAGCCTGAAAATAGTTAACAGCTATTGTTAGGTAGAATTGTTTCACTACGCCTAAAAGCCTAGAAGATATTTTTACTACAAATAAAAATAAATACTAATCTGTCTATAAATTGGTTAATATATAAAATCCAAATAATCTGCATATGGTATAAAGTTATAAGAAATACTTTGGAAGATGAAATCTATAATGGACTAGTAAAGTAAAATATACTTAGAATATTAAAACAAGATATCACAGTTTCTTGATGCTCGTCTGATGGAGATAAGTCATGCTATCCCACAAATTCTTTATTGTTGGCAATATTGGAGAAGGGTGGTGGGTGCTTAGAATTGTAATTCTACTTCATAGAACAATGCTTAACTATTTTTTCTAGTAACACATCAAATAAGCTGACCTAATCCTGTGCTATGAAGCATCATTAAGTTGGAAAAAGCTTCCAGAATTTTTGCTTTATTCATAGCTTTTGTTCATTACCAAATAATCGATCTGATTTAGCTGACTCTTACACAGACTCTCAAACACTCTGGACTTTCTTCTGTCATCCCACTCATTTCACATTTGTGTTTACCTGTCTTCAAAGTCTCCTGCATTGAACTACGAAGTCGCTAAACTCGATAGTTGTATTCGGTACATATGGATGCCTGTGTGTATGTATGTCAGCTAAGTCAGACTGATTATTTACTGAAAGGGCATAAGGGAAAGTGACTTAGGAAATCATAAATATGCATCATTTACAAAGCAGCCTTCTCTCTCACTGTTGTTCAAATTATAAGGCAGTTAAAGATGGAGGTTTTACACAACAAATATCTGAACAACATAACGTGTTCAACTTCTTGGGAGTAGCTAATTGCAAACACAGTCAAGTCCTTGTCCTTAAGGTACTTACAGTCACATAAATATATCTTATTGTAATCTTCAAATAACTGAAATACCTTTGGTCAAGGCAAAGAGCATTAAAATTTAAACGGGAAGCTGCATCTGGACTCATTCAATGAATTGATAGTTCAATGGAATATAGAGCAGAAATGGCCATGCAGGAAATTTCAGTACTAGAAAGACAGGTTTCAGCAAAATTAGAAAGAGCCTCTGGACTGGACCATGTCAAAGTTGGATTTTATTCTGCCAACAATCATGTAATATGAAAGATTTTGAAAGGAAAGGAAAACAATTTATTTAGACTATAATTTATACATTAAACAAATTACCTATTTAAACTATTTTAATACCAGTATTTTTTTAAAAAGAACAAATTGAAAAAGAGACTACAGGTAGTGAGATAATTATTAAAATACTGCAATAATAGTTTAGGGAAAAATAGGCTAGAAGAGCTATTTTGGAAAAATGTAAAAAATACAAGTCAACATAGGAAAAAAGAAGCAAAGGTGAAGAACAAAGGCAAGAAAAGAAACTTCCAATCTGTAGAAACTGGTCCCATACTGTTTCTAACTTCTCACCATTACACCAGTCTCTACCACACCCCCCAGGTGTTATGAGGTTTAATCGTTATTTCCAAAACATGCCACACTCTCGTTCCCAATTCTGTGTTCCCTTGTAATACGATCTGCCTGGAATTCTCAATCCCTGCTAATTCTTTCCAATGTCACTTCCTCTGTGAAATTTTCTCTACTCCTCGCCCTGCAGCATCTTACTTGGCACAAAGTCATGTTAGAACCCTCATTTCCCTGTGTAATTAGTTTTGTATCAGTGCCTCCCACTTAAAGGGGAACTTAAGGTGAGCATATGGGCCTTCGCCATCTTCTAAACCCCAAGGCCTTGCACCTAATGAACACCTAACAATTCCTTACAGAACGTTGAATTCTCCAGTGGACAAACTACAGGCTCTGAGTGGTTCAGTAGAATGAGCTCAGAGATCAAAAAGCTGGATTTAGCCATTTGGAAGCAAGTGATGACCTTTGGAAGAACTATTTCACTGTAGTGCTGTGGGTAGAATCTAGACAATAAGGAAATAAGGAAGGAGAGGGAGGTAATTAGCAAAGAAAATCTGCAGATCACTGAATCTCCAATTTGCTACTGAAGGGCTCTTGGGAGATAAGACAGTGACTCTAAGGGAACAAAGCCAAAGCATACGGGACAGAAATTAAGGATAGAGAAATCTTCAGCAAATGTGTAAGCTGAGAGAAGATATTAAAGAAATGAAATAATAGGCATGTAACTATTATGTGGAGAGAGATAAAGAAGGCAATGATACTAAATGTGTAGGTAGATGGAAGCAAATAAGAACTATTTATTCTCTGAGATTAGATTGTAAAAGGAAGAGAGATGGCTCAGTAGAAATTTTCGGTCAGAGATGAGAAAAATTAGGAGACTTCTTGAGTGCCTTCTGTAAATAGATGGCAATTATTGTCAAACATGAGTGTGGGAGTTAGGAACGGGGATGTGAAAAAAATGGGATAGGGAATAAAGGAAGGCTACATGATTACACTATTTAGAAACAAAAGAAAAACTCCACTTATTAAACTGAAAGGTAAATATTTATAAGATCTGTAGCTAAGCATCAAAATAACAAACCTTAACATCTGTTTTATATATAATGGGAGTTCAGTTAACAAAACATCTCAGTTAATAGGGAGCTATTATGGAAATCATGAACTGATTAATAATTATCCAAGAGATAATTTTTTTTTAAATTGCACTTAATACCAAAACCAGGTAAGTTTTAACTTTATCTTTGCAAAGGATACAACTTCAGGATCTTATTCTACTAAATCTATTCCAGTAAATCAAAAAGATTACTACCTTTAATTTTCAGAGTACCTGAATGGTATAAAAATACAAGTCAAGAAATTTTAGGTCAGTGGGAATCTAGAAAAAAATAATGCATAGTGCATGCTATTCAAAAATAATTTAGATATTTTATAGAAACATATTTCAAACTCTAACAATATTATTTCTTCCTGTAACCCACTGTAAAGTACCACAGTTCATTGTGTCACTTATTTTTTTTCAAAATATCAGTCTTAGGCAGGTTAACAAAATACAGTAGAGTGGCTAAGAGCCTACAGTTTGGCATTATACTGATCTGTCTGAATACTCAATCCACCATTGACTGTACTTGCTAAGTGATTTTGTTTACAATGCCCACATCCATTACTTCTCTTGTTTAATGTGAAAAATAACACCAATACCACCAGTTTTTTTGTGAAGATAAAACAACCTGCTGTATGTAAATCATTTAGTAAGGTAGATGGCATAGAGTACGCTCTCAATAAATGACAGCTATTATTATCAGTGATGACCTCCTATTGTTAAATCATTTTCCTCCTGACATATTTCTTCTATAATTCAATTTTTTTAAAAAATACATATATACATATAAAGGAACATCTTTTAACTTTGTGAAACATTTTTTAAAATATTACTCATACATCACATAGTGTGATAATAGTATTTCTTGACCAACTTAAGAAATCTGTGATATTAGTTAAATCTTCTAAAAAAGGTAGGAAAAGCAAATGAGATTATATTTTTATTATTAAAAATTTTTATAACAATATTTTTGGATAATTTTCAAAAGTGTCATGTCTTTATAATTTATTATTTATGGAGACGTAGTTATCTACAGTTTGGAGATACAACTATAAAATACATATTATTAAAAATAAAAAAGGTACTCATTCAAGTGTCCATTGGTAAACTGCTACATCAGAGACTTATTAGTACTAATAAGTCATCAGAGACTAATTTAGTACTGAAAACTTCAGCCTGTAAACCTCCATTCATAACACTCTGCCTATTGCTTTCTTTCCCCTTCATTACTAATTAATTTATTTTGGTTTTCTTTTTCATATTAATATGTAGTATTCCAGTGGTTAGTCAAATATTTATTACTCTGAGACATTTTTGTCAAAATTCTCTATTCTTTACCAATGTTTGTATTTGCATTTGTCTCAACAAAAAGATGAAAACTCACATGAAATAACTCAGCAAAAATGATCAAGTATATAATGACGTTTCTTCACTGCATAGATTACTGATTCATGAAAATGTAACTGACAAATTAACGTTTAATGAAACGGTTCATATTTAAAGATTTTAAAGATATTATAATTTGGATTAAATCAATATGCTTTATATGTGCTCTTTGTAAAGGGAAAGAGTATATGCCCAATAGAAACACTGCTACAGAAGATCCTAGATAAAAGTTCTCAGAGACACTAAAGTGTGTCTCTTTCCTAACTAACCTTGAAGTATATATCCCTCTGGATAAACAAGTTACTCTAAAATATCTACATTTCATATGCAAACATGTCAAACTTGACATTGAAAAGAAGAGACAAGAATACCAAGCCAGATGTTCTGAAAATCAAGAGACCTCTCCCATGCATGCCACTTGCTGTAAGGGGACATGTTCCACTGACCTTCCCGGGACCCTGTGATTACCACAGAGGGTGGCTGGACACAGCCCCACACAGTCCAATCACTGTATGAAACACTCATTTACTTTGAGGACTAACAACTTTTTGTTTTGAGTCACTAGCATAAAAGCAAAAAGGGGTTCCCACAACAGAAGTAATAAAATCCAAATATCAAGCCCTGGTGTAGAAGAAAACCTAAAAACTAGTGAATGAATTGTACAAGAAGTCTGAATAGCATACTTACATTTCAGCTTTATGGAACCTATTCTCAATGATGTTGATGTTTTTCGACTATCAACACAAAAAGACGGTCAGAAATGACGTGGGAATTAAGTTTAATTTCAACTCACTTCCCTTTTTTCCCCTTTTTTCCATCTAGATATAAGATCACACATTTATAGCATAGCCTCATTGCCTACCACACACTCATTTTTGAGTGTTCACATACATATAAATATGTATGGAAAAAATAATATTTAAATCAATATGTTTAATAACAAAGATCAATTTTTCTCTGTACAGGTACAATTTTTTTTCAGCAAACATCTATCAAAAATGTACTCAGTACCAGGCATTTTTGTGGCACTATGGTGGGTACTAAAACAAGAAGAATAAATAAATTCACAACCTTTCTCATAGGGGCTCACAGTGCATTGGAGAATAGAGACACACAGTCCCCACTGAGAGAATTTCAAAGCTATATTGATTGCCATTATAGTGATACATCCAGATATATGGGCAACTCTGGGAGTCACCTACTCCAGACAGGGACAGATATGGGGGCACACAGCAGTCCGAAGAAATGTTAATAGTTTTCTTCTGCCTTGTGCATGGATGTTTGCCGGTGGGTGCAAGTCCAAAGACACAGACACAAAGACAGCCGGTAGGAGCTCTGGCAGCCCTGTACTTTTCTGTGTTTCTCAAGGGCTGTTTGGTCTCTCGTTTTCACACGGGGCATCCCTCTTTCTGCATGACTCTGCTCATTTCCTTGCCCTTTCTGCTTCCTCATTATTTCATCTATAACTTTGCCAATTCTCTTCCTTCTGTGTTTGGTTCTGGCCTTTATGTTTACATAGATATATACACACCTCAAATTCCAGTGTCAGGTCAGGCATACAAGAATGGCCTGGGTGTCCTTGGGTCAGAAGTCCCCCTGGATCTTGCCAGCTATGCGCAGGAAATTGACCCAAATCACACCAGTCCATTGAGGTCACGGTGCCGGTCAGTAGACAGTTCCTTTGCAAAGTGCTATGAGGGTTAAACATGGACCAAGCACTGAGATTAAAGGCTTCTCTTAATAAGGTTTATGACACATTCTGGCTCTTTCCTGATTTAGTCATTGTTTTTCTTACTTTAACTTTCAGAGCCTTATGGGTCCATCCAATTCTTACAATTTAATCTATGGTCTACAAACCTGATTGTTTTAGCTAAATCCCTAAATACCTTTGCCCTACTGCCTTTCACAACACAAATTTAACTTGCTCCTACAAGGACAGAAACTTGAACCTTGGCCTTAAAAGCTCTGTGCACAAACGTCCTAAGTCAACACCCCTGTCTAGGAAAAATTGAGCATTGGGTATAAACTCCCTGTGGTCATTTCTGCTGTCCAGCTATGATCAAACTCTCATGGTGGTATTTTTTTATATACAGAATAATTCAGGCATTCACTAGATAGTTCTTGAGCATATACAATATACAAGGAACTCTTTTAGATTCTGGGCATGTAGTAGAGTACAAAACAGTAATTCTTTACTAATCAAAACTTTCTATAAAATAAAATATTGGAAACATGAGAACTCCAGAACCTCAAACAGTATTACGTTCATGAACACATTTGAAGAAACTCTTTCTAGGTTGCCTTTGATACACCTCAAATTTCTAATCGAGAATCTTAAAAATATTTAACCATTTTTTAAATAAAATAGGAGAATCATTGTGAACATCTATTGCTATGCTACATTAAACCTATAATTTTCAGTATAAAACTCTATTACAGTGTCTACAACATGTTTCAATTGTTTCCTTTTTCTGTCTCCATTCCAAAAATGTGAGCTTCTTGAAGACATTTAATGTTTCCTCCCAGTGGTTGGCAAAGAACTGGACTTGACTGTTGAGTGAATAAAGTTGAAATATTCACTGGGATTGCTTTGAGGCATAAGTAATGAGGTCGTATATATTCTCAATATGATTACAAGTGGAAGTTAAACAGCATGTTATTGTGTAGGGCTCCCCAAACTTATCTGAATCTAGTAGTTCAATCTTCACAGAGTATTTTCAGAGTCATTTCCTATTGATCATCTCTAAACACCAGGAAAACAGTGAAAGGAAGCCTCAGGTGGCAGGATGGCCTTTTTCATTAGTGGTTTTTGAAGTGTCTGGAGATAAGCTAATAACAGAGTGCTCAGTGCACCACTTTTCAATTCTCAGGGGCGTAGGCTGCAGGGGAGACACATCTGTGTGGGGCAGAGTGTCAAGATTAAGGCCACAATATGTGCAGTGAAGCATCCCAAAGGCCAGAAAACCAAATGCCCACACTGAGGTTTCCCACCCACAGGGAAAGAAGATTTGGCCCTGCCATGAAGAAGCAGGGCCAAATTTTGGGTGAGGAGGAATCATCCTTCACAAGCTCTAATTACCTTCTTCTCTAACACTTTTATTGTTTGTTTTCTCTAAAACAATGCAGGATAAGTAGGAGGGGATTCACAGGATTTACCCTAAAGAAACTGAGCCAAAGCATCAGCATGAAACTTCACCACACGAGTTCCATAAACACTAGCAAAGGAAAAAAATCAAAGAACAGAGAGCTTTGGCTTATAGTTTAGGCTTAAAACTAGAAGTTGAGGGCTGGGCACCTGTGGCTCAATGGGCTAAGACGCTAGCCATGTACACCTGAGCTGGCAGGTTCGAATCCAGTCCAGGCCCGCCAAACAACAATGATGGCGGCAAAAAAAATGGCCAGGCATTGTGGTGGGCGCCTATAGTCCCAGCTACTTGGGAGGCAGAGGCAGGAGACTCACTTGAGCCCAGGAATTGGAGGTTGCTGTGAGCTGTGATGC
>CAUYON010173761.1:0-14477 GCA_963573935.1 Arctocebus calabarensis | reverse complement strand
GTGATCAAGGAAATGCCATGAAGGATATCTGTAACAGTATGATCAAAATATTTCTGAATGTATATGAATCGTGCCCTGTGATTGCACCAATGTACATAATTATGATTCAATAAAATTATTAAAAAAAAAAAAAAGAAATGATACATTTGGTCAAGCTCAAGCTAGGGCATCTTATACAACCTTTCAAAGAGCAAGAACAAAGCCTAACACATTAATTTATAGATGAGCAAGCTCACTATGTATATGCAAACCAAAAACTGATGGTGACTGAATTAGAGAATTCTGTGTTGGCTTTGAAATAAGTGGTGAGGAATAATATTCCCAAAAGGTGGAGCTTTGAGAAGTATACATTTTCACCTACCATGTAAAGATGAAGTAGTTCAAAGTTAGAAAATATTTGGATACATGGGATCATGGGCTGTGCATAAATGATCTAGGAAAGCTGAAAGACAAGCATTTGGAATATTGGAGATAATTAAATCTTGGGTAAAAACTATGTGGGTGGGCTCTTATGGAAGTGGGCACAAAGTGTGATGTGGTTTGAATCATGTTAACGTTCACCAGAAAGCATCCATCATGGAAGTTTTCAGATGTGTTAGTGGAAGAACCCTAAGTAACAGACAAAACAAACAAACAAAGAAAAAAAGCATGTACTTTTTTAGTTAATATTACCCAGAATAGTTCAGGAGTCACTCTAATGATGACATTATGGACAGAGACAGAGGTTATGGTCAGACTTAACAGTATGGAGAACCGCTTACCAAGAGTGCCAGCCCTGTTCATGAACATGTCTGCAACAGACACCAATGCTGAGACATCTGTAGGACATTATTACATATGGAGAACAGCTGGGCATTTGGTGGCAAGTTTTCTCACAGGAACAAATGTTTATTCCAGATGTGGGGTTGGCTTCCTTGCCCACAACCAGAAATATTACCTGGAGGTTTACTAAGTGTCTGATCCACATACATGAGATCCTACACAACATAGCTCCCAAACAAGCATCTACTTTATTGTGAAACCTTTTACCCCTAGTGGATAATTTTTCTGTTACACAATATATTCACAAGGGAGTAGGCTTATAAGCTTAGGAGCCATTGGTCACATCACATACTACACCATACAGATATCACAGGCTTTATAGAGTCCCAGAATGGGCTTGTATGGATAAAGCTGAAGCCTCAAGAACTGAAACAGTATTCAGAAAGGTGGCGTGATGCTCTCCAAGTTTCAGTACTCCAACTAAACCACACACATTCATATCATACTATGTCCTGGAGGGGGAAGAATATATATATATATATATATGTGTGTGTGTGTGTGTGTGTGTGTGTGTGTGTGCGCGCGCATGCATGCGTGTGTGTATTTGAATCCAGGATCCAAAGTCTGGAAGCAAGAGTTGCTCCACTTACTTTTATTACTGAAGATCCACTGGGTAGGGAATTTGTGTTCTCAGCTCCAAGTTCTGCAACATTAGACATTCCACATACCTAGATAGACATGCTCTTGACAGCATAAACTTCAGAGAGTCCATTTAATTACAAGCTGTAGTTGCCACCTGAGCACGTTAGACTCCATGTAAATACAGACAAGGAACAATTAATTCTAAACTGGTAATAAGGAAGTTTTTACAATATCAAATTAATTTAAGTGAAGGTTAATTAAACAAAGTTCAGATATTATTTATTGCTGATAAAGTCAAATATGAATGCCTACTGGTTTAAATCTACTAAAAGTAAGGAGAAGAGACATAGCTCTTCTCTGCCCTGAGAAGTTGAGGCTGCCATCCTCTTTACCATGGTGATGGGAAAAGAGAGAAAGTTTGTGGCTTTGAAGCATTCTATTTGCTGAGGCAACCCTGGATATCTAGCTCATGGAAAACAGAACTTAAAAATTTGAATTTTTATGCTCATGCTGATTAATTAATATTTCCACATTAATATAGATATAAAGAAAAATACATTTTAATAAAATACTATGATATATGCATGGGTCAATGTTTTACTCTTACGTCCCTTTCCTTGTTAGAAGATATTAACACATATTTAAAAGTAAAATTATTTTGTTCTCAACCATATGGTGCTTAAAATAAAGCATAGCAAAAAGAATCTTTCTAAAAAGATTCTATTTTTTAAAAATAGATGACTTATATTTTCCACTAATTTCTCACTTATGATAGGCTCAGCCTTCATTAGTTTTACATTTACATAAAATCAAAGTTTTCTTTCTGACCTCATCATCTGCATTAATATACTGTTCTTATTACAATAGCTACAGAATGCATCAAACTCAGATGATTTTAGAGATTGTTATTTGGAGGAGTCAGCAAGATATCAGTCAACAAGATAATTATATTAACTATTCATCAAGCTTTGCACTATTTGATTCCATAAGTGCAAGAATGCTTGAATTTCTCCAAAATGTCCCGCTTAGCTTCTCATACTAAAAAACTTATTACTGGCTAGAAAAGCAGTAAAGTTCATTTATTTTAATATTAATTATCCTAAAACAAACAAACAAAAAGAAGACAAAAAACCATGAGTTGGGATACAAGAAATAATGCAGATAGCCCAGAATTATTCCATTAATCGTTCTGCTTCTGGTAATGCAGTATATTTGTTTCAATTTCTACCTAAACAGAGTGACCTATGGGTTTTGTTATCTTGAGAGAAACATAATTATCTGCAGTATTTGCGGCTTCATGGATTATTAAGATGTATTGGAACTGGTATAGACTTAGCAAACAGTGCTGCCAGATTTAACACTTTTGCAAGATTTAGAAAGAACTCAGTGGCAATTCTATAACCTTAGAAACTCTAAGAAACATTTTTAGGCAAAGGTTAATAAAAAGAGAACCAATTAAATTTAACCAGAGTGCTCAAAGTCACTTGTGAATTATTATCTCTTGAGACTAATGATGCACAATAGAAAAGAAAAGAAAATTGCATCCATAATTTCACATTCCAAAGTTAATTTTATGTATATTATTTGCATATTTTTATATGCAAATGATTTTCTCATTCTTGTAGTTCATAAGTAATCATATGTTAACTTTCTTAAAGTAAATCCAGTTGGATTAAAAATGATTTGTTTTCACAGCTTTTAAGCAATCATTTATTATCTATTTTATGTAACAACAATTTTTCTATATTTTGGATGACTTCTGCATTTAGGAGAGATTATTCAAATTAGAGCAATTATTAAAGTATCTAAAGCAATTTAGATTCTGATATACAGCAGATGAATAATATTATATCATGGTTAATTTTATTGCTTCCCAATTAATGCTGAATTCAAATGGTTTGGTTCAATACATGTAACCTAAGGTCATACAGACAATCCAACTCTGAGGTAACCGTGAATGTGGCTATTGAACAGAAATTTTTCTGGTAGAACTTGAAATCTTGACACTGCGCAGTGTGAGTATTTGATAATCTCCTAGTTAACCTCCTTTTCGGTAGAAAAAGGGATGTTGACAATATACCAGCACAAAATGAAACCAGAATCACTCACATTACTACAAGCTGTAGCATATGGTGGCACACAGGGAGAAGGAAAAGCTTTGAGAGACTGAGTGGTTATTACACAGTCACTACGAAGATGAATGATCACAATTCATGACTACAAAGCCTTGTGGAATAAACTTGATGCTGGCTTCCAGCTGCCTATAAGGGCATACCTGGAGGAAAAAATGAATTTAACCTTGTGTTTCTAAATCAGAGCTCAAATAACAACTCAGAAAGTTTTTGTGGAGCCTTATAGCAATTCTGTGAAGTGGCAGTGAGACAAGCCTGAGGATCCTACCCAGAGTCTGGTGGGAGATTGAACAGATGTTAAACCATTCATTGAAGTGTGAGAACCTCATCATCACGTGTGAAGGCAAGTGGGTTGTGTACACAGAAATGGCACTCTGTGTACAGAGATGGGGACATCTGGGCAGGCTCAGATGAAGATTTGATCTTTGACATCCTAATTTCCCTTGAAATTCCCTGGCCATTGGAAGCAAAACTTCCTCCTCTTCTTCTAAAAGAACAGATTTTTCTTATAGATTAGAGCAAACAAATAACCTTTCTTCAATGTCCTTCCCTGGGATAACTGCCTCAAAAGGCAACGCAATTCTCTCATACCCCACCAGTGTGATTTAGATGCCAGTGTATCTCAGCAGAAGGTATGTCAGACTTCTCCAGGAGAAGGTAAATTATAATTGTAGAGTATTGCCTATTTTCTTCAAAAGATTCTTAGAAACATAAATGGAGATAGATTCTAAGAGAACTCAACCACTGAATAAAAAATGTAAGATTGCATCAGACCAAATCTAATAGTATGCCTTCACTCGCCTGGGGATTAGGGCTACCATATGTTAGGCATGGTATTAGGAGTCTCCTGGACTGGCAAATTAAATCCTGAATTTAACAGTGGTCTTTATCTGTTAAATTCCAAGTGTGAGCAGAAAACAATCTGGGAACATAATCTGGGAGCTTAGGCAGAATCCAAGATCCAGAATTCTGCTTAGGCAGAATCCAAAGTCCACAACCATAGCTACTGACTTAGTCTCTTCATGTTTACAAGCTGTCTACGATATTTGCATGTATATTAAAGTTTGAAAACTAGTGTCATTAAGTCAGGGAGCTTCCTAGTCACCTGCTACAGGAAGGAGTCCTAAGAATCAGAAATTGTAAATGTGTTTGTGGCTGTACTGTACCTGTTCAGAAACTCTGTAGCTATACCAAGTAGGAGTGCTCCTGGACATTCCCTGTGCTGACTCATTACAAAGTGCATGGATGAGGACAACACATGTGGTATGTATTGAAAACATTTTTCCGGCTCGATGCCTGTGGCTCAACGGCTAAGGCACCAGCCACGTACACTGGAGCTGGCGGGTTCGAATCCAGCCCGGGCCCGCCAAACAACAATGACGGCTGCAACCAAAAAATGGCTGGGTGTTGTGGCGGGCGCCTATAGTCCCAGCTACTTGGGAGGCGGAGGCAAGAGACTCGCTTGAGCCTAGGAATTGGAGGTTGCTGTGAGCTGTGATGCCACAGCAGTCTACCCAGGGTGACAGCTTGAGGCTCTGTCTCAAAACAAAAAACAAAAAATAAACTTTTCCATGCTTTTTTTTTTTAGTCTGAAGATAACAATGGAAAATGATCCCAAAGAATAGCATAAAACTATAATTATTATAATATTTAGGCATCATGATTATTATTTTTAATAATTACTTTCTCTTAGCTTTCTCTCACTGCTTTATACTATCCCTGTTACCTTATAAAATAAGCAGTAACAGTCGGTAATGTTGTAGTCTAGGACTCAGTTGTGAGTATGAGTGGGTGGTTGCATTTCTGCAAAAACAGCTTTATGTACTTATGACACCAACTTACATGTCGAGCAAGAATATTGAGTGTTTTACAGAAAATCTTTGCTGACAACTAATCTAAACAAACCCTAATGTTGGAGCTTGAGTGACAAATGTTTGCTATATATTCCAGATCCTTTTGCAGCAATTCTCTGCTGTATGCCCTAGAAAATTGA
Organism: Arctocebus calabarensis; assembly: GCA_963573935.1. Taxonomy (NCBI): domain Eukaryota; kingdom Metazoa; phylum Chordata; class Mammalia; order Primates; family Lorisidae; genus Arctocebus; species Arctocebus calabarensis. The sequence continues at coordinate 8,948 of CAUYON010173761.1, read as the reverse complement.
CCCCTATAAAGTGCATTGCTGAACGTTAGAGATTTTCAGTTCAAATGGCAATATGTAGGCAAGCTAGTTTCTCTCCTTCCCACCAAGACTCAAAATCAAATGCATAACTCCAATACCTTCTCAAGCAACAATCCAGAGCTCAATTAGAAGAGACAGATTCTGTGACCTCAAGGAAGTGGAAAAGTTCTGAACAAATGGTAGGAGAACCAGACTTCCACATCGGAGATATCCCTCTCTGCCATTCTGCCAGGACCAAACTTGCAGAAAGTCTCTCTCATGGTTTCTACACGGGGAAAAGCTTCCCCACCTTTTTGAGCTCCCAGCAAGGTGTCACCCTATTCTTGCCTTAACACACAGGTAACAGTGTGGCTGCCTGAAGAGAGAATATCCCTGAGGTCAGGTAAGGACAAACAGAGGAACCAGGACTACCCTCCCTTACCCAGAATCTGTGCTGTAAATCAGGAACAAAGGAGATGCCAAATAAAAGTGACTACAGGAAGGATCCCTCAGGTCCCCTGGGAACTAATCCTTACTCGCTGCTGGTTCATCACCCATGGGAATAATCCCTTTGGGACCGCCCTCCATTGAGAGGAACAGCTCCAAACCATTTGCTACAGCAGATGTGAACCTGGGCTCAAAAAAGAGGTAGCCACTTGACAGTTAAAGATTCACTAAGAAAAAGCAAATATACTCAGAAAAACGAAAACAAAAAACAAAACAGGCTGTAAAGAGAAAACTAAAATAAATAACTAACCATTCAATGCCAAGACATAGATGTACACTCACAAGAGACAACAGCAAACAGGAAAGCATGATCTCCTCAAAAGATAAAGGAAAAACCCAGTGACTATCCCTAATAAGGTCAAAGTTCGTGATCTCTCTTACCAAGAATTCAAAATTGTAATTTTTAAGAAAACTCACCGATCTTCAACATAACAGAAAACAATTCAGAAATGTATCAGAGAACTTTAACAAGGAGATCAAAACAACAACAATGATAAAAAAAATCAAACAAATTTCAGGACTGCTCAGCCAAGAAACTTTGGGAGACTCTCAACAGCAGAACAACTCAAGCAGAGGAAGAATCTGTGAGCTCGAAGCCCAGCTATTTTAAAATACATGATCAGTGAAGAAAACAGAACAAAGTCTAAAAGCAACAAAGACCTTCTATAATATGTAGAAGTACTTTGCCTAAGTGCCTTGCCTTCTGGCCTTTGGTTGTATTTTAATAATGGGAATTACAGGTTGGATGGCAAAGAGAGGAGAAGAAGTAAAAGTACTGGTTGGTTGGTTTGTTTTTCTCTCTCCTGTCCTGCTCTGTCATTTTTCTTTCAAGGCTCATAGTTTCTTAAAGGTATCCTATCTCTCATGGGTAAAAGAGTTTCATGCAACATTCAACCTCTGCTTGTTTTTTAGGCCTGATGCTCATCTTTAAAAGCTTTTATAATCAATTTTTGCTGCCCTTAGCCCAGCCTGCAAATCAAGGACTAGCCCCTTCATCTAACTCTTCTCAATTAAAATGTTGGCTGTGCCATTTATTTCCATCATGCTACCAGTCATGTCCTGCCCTGTAATGCTACCACTTCCATGTGCTAATAAATGCAGGACTCTATCTATCTGGGAACTCTATCTCACTGACCGATTTAATTAATTTTTATGTTTGCACTAAGGCAGTAGTGAATTGAGTATTCCAAATCTATAATAAAGTAGTAGAACATCAAAAGGACGTTTGGGAAAGCTTGCCCCCAGGTGGAGGAGAATTTTTATCACTGATAAGGTTTAGAATTGCCAATCATGTTGCTATCAATAATTTAAGAACAAAAGTAATGTTAGCTGGTTTTGTTCTTCCCTTTTAATTATCTACAAATGATATAATTTCTATCACTGCAATCAAGGAAAACCACTCCCAATCCCAAACTTGTGGTACTTGATATTTATGTATCATGAGACAATTAATTCTTCTTCAGAAGAATTTTCCTACTTTTGGTGTTTTAATTGCTTTTAAATATAAATTTTAATGTCAGCATATCAAATTCTAGAGCAAATCCTATTTTCGCATTCATTTGTTTGGCAGAATATATATGAATATTTTTGTAATAGTAAGTTTTATACAAATGAAGATGGGATATCTTGCAGTTAACTTTTTATAATTTTGTGAAACTATGTTGAACATTTTCTACATTTCTTTCTTGTGCCTAATGGTCAGTCTTTCTATATAAAATTGGTCTTTTAAAAGAAAAATACATTCTCTGCTTTTGATGTTATACACATATGAACTAGACTTTAGCCTATTAAGCTTATGGAGACAAGTTGTTAAACTTCTGTTATTTCTCTGGGCACAGTAGCTCACACCTGTAATCCCAGCACTATGGGAGGCTGAGGAGGAAGAGATGTTTAAGTTCAGGAGTTCGAGACTTGACTGAGCAAGAGTGAGACCCTGACTCCTAAAGAATGGAAAAACCTAGCCGGGCTTCCAGAGGCGGAAGCAGCAGGATGCCCACAGCCCAAGTCTGAGGTTGCAGTGAGCTATGGTGCCACTGCACTGTGCTCAGGGGCATAGGGGAGGACTCTGTCTCAACAACAATCAAAAAAAGCAAAGAAATAAAAATTTAAAATAAACAAAGAAATTTTAAAAACCTGTTGTTTCTAATAATGTGTATAAGGACTTTCTGAGCATTTTGTACAAGGAAAATTACGTCATGTTTTAATGAAGGTATTTTTTTCCCCTTCATCCTTATGCCTTTATATACCTTTTTCTTCCTTTCTTTCTTCATTGGTTGAATGGCCAGACAATGACGAATAAAAGAAATGATACGACTAAACGTACTTATTTTTCTTGATTGTAAAGGGAATGTTACTAATGTTTCCCCATTGACAACATATTCTACTGTCAGTTTTTTGTAGAAACCCTTCACCAATTTTAGAAAATTACCTTCAAGCTATTCTGAGATTAGCTTTTTCCCCCAATCATGGTTTGGATTTTACCATTTTTTAACCTTCAAGTGAAATATATCTTCATATATATTATATTTACATAATCTCTTATTGTATAGAATAACAGTTATATATTTTCTAACAATGGATTAGCCTTATTGTTTGGGATAAACGGACCTCACCTTTGGTGTGTTATCTGTTATGTAAAGTAGATGGTTTGCTTATATGGCACGGATATTTTCATTCACATTTTTGCGTGGGATTGGTCTGATCACATTGTCTTTTTGTAACTATGATACCCAAGTTAAACTGGCCTCTTAGAAAAATAGAGACACAGGGTGGGTGGTGCCCCAGCCACTCCGAGGAGCTGAGGGGAGGACCTGCCCTCCACCGTGGGGGTGTTGGTACAGCTGTGGCAGGCAGAGGATCCAGCAGTTTGGAGGGTAGGGCTGCAGGAGGCTCCTGTAGCCAGAAGGACCAGACAACTGCTGGGGAGACACCAGGGCCTTAGTGTCTCCCTCCCCTTGCACTTGTGGCTGAACAGGGAACCCCCCCATTTTCAAGGCCTGGTCAATTTCATGTAGGTTTCCCAGGCCTAAGAACAAAAGGGATGAATATCTATCTGGCCATATGTGACTATACACACCCATGTGATTATATATATACCCCTGGGCAAAGAACCCAGGCAGAGAGAAAGAGACAGAGAGCTTTCTTCCCACTTGAGTTCTTTACTCTGCCAGGAACTTTGGTGTTTTTTTCTCTGTATTCTTTTCTGTAAAATAAATCCTATCTTACCACTTATCTATGGTCCATGAATTCATTCTTCGGATCACTGAGACCAAGGACCTACTAAAGAAGAAATTCCGGCATCAATGAGAACAAGCATCTTTTTAAAAAAAAAATTATCTGTTTTCCAAAAGTCTTCTTAAATAAGTGAAATCCATCATTCTTAAAAACAGATTGGCTGGCACGGTCACAGAATTGTTCCAATCTCTTTAAAAGTTTAGCAATTCAGCTTTCTCATTCTTTTCAAAATAGATTTTTATGAGTAACATTTTCTGGTAGTATTCCACATCATATTTTAACATGCACCAGTATAAAAATAAATCACTGTAATTTCTCTTTAATCTCCATTGTACCATATGTTTTTATACCTAATAAAGTTGATTTTATTTCTTTCTTTGCATCTCTTTCCTTGTCTGTCTCTTCCTGCTCGTTTGCTTTTCAATCTCACTAAAAGTTGACTCATCTTATTTAATAATTGCTTTACTTTATCATGGAAGTCTCTTCCCCTTTTCATTAGTGTTTAGCCCGAGCATCTTCAAAGTCTGATTTCTTCTTTTTTACTTTCATACTTGCATAAGCTTAGGAACAAAGTATATAGCCTTGTTTGCCTCCAACAAAGCTTCATTATTTCTTTGGTAAATTGTAAGTTGACTCTTGTTTAGTTAACAAATTATTCACATGTATTTCATTACATAGGCTCATAAAAATTAATAATGTCATGCCTATAATCCTAAACTCATAGATTACCTCAACAAAGGAAGAGTTCTTCATGTTTAGTTTACCAATAAACTAAAGATGATTTTATTTACTTTCTTGTCTATAAATACTCTTCTTTTTTTGGGCCACAGTCTCTTCTATCCTCCCTTATCCCCATGTGTAGTAAGACTTACCATTCTCATGTTTGATTCTTCTCCAAAATTCATCCATTGCTTTTCTTTTAATTACATTTTAAATTTCTCCTTCGCTACTCATTTCTTTCCTGGATCTACAAATGTACTTATCAATACCAGGAATAGTAGGACTAAAAAGATTTTCCTTATGATAAGTTCATTTTTAATATATTGAGATAAAAATAAAGGAATAAAAACGTAGAAGATACCTTAAAATGGCCAAGCATGGTGGCTCATGCCTATAATCCTAGCACTCTGGGAGGCTGAGGCAGGTGGATTCATCAAACTCAGAAGTTTGAGCCCTGCCTGAGCAAAGGAGACCAGACCCTGTCTGTACAGATAGAAAAAACTTAGCCAGGTATTGTGGCCAGTGCCTGTGTTCCCAGCTGCTTGGGAGGCCAAGACTAAAGGATTGCTTGAGCCCAAGAGTTCGAGGTTGCTGTGAGCAATGACATCAATTCATTGTGTGCAATTGAATGAGACTCTGTCTCAAAAAAATAAATAAATAAATAGGGTGGCGCCTGTGGCTCAGCGAGTAGGGCGCCAACCCCATACACCGTGGGCTTCAGGTTCAAGCCTGGCCCCGGCCAAACTGCATCAAAAATTACCTGGGCACTGTGGCAGGCACCTGTAGTCCCAGCTACTTGGGAGGCTGAGGCGAGAGAATCGCTTGAGCCCAAGACCTGGAGGTTGCTGTGAGCTGTGACTCCACAGCACTCCACCGAGTGCGATAGAGTGAGACTCTGTCTCCACAAAAAAAAAAAAATAAATAAAATAAATAAATAAATAAAAGAAAGAAATACCTTAAGACTATAATAGTATACATTAAAGAAACTAAAACAGTGAAATTGTAATGTTCTTATCACAAATAAATGTTAAATACCTAAGACAATGGATATCTTAATGACCTGGACTTGTTTGCCTGTATCAAAATATCACATGTAACCGATAAGTATATACAACTATTATGTGCTCATAATAATTAAATATGCACATATAAGTAGAAGGCACAATTTTCAAAGTATTTTCATTTTAAAAAGAAATCATAGTTAGTGGTAGTAATACTGCCTGTTAAAAACAATTAGAAAAGTAATTGTATTGACTCATTTATCAGCAGATGCAAATCCAAAGAAAATCCTTTTTTGAAAGTTCTTATAGTGCTAGCTACTACAAAAATGTTACTTAACATTCTATTTAAAGTACAGTCAAACACATGCATAATCTATTTCTCACTTAGCATTTTAGAATGTATTTTTGCTCCATTCACCTTTCTGTTACATCTTTTTACAGAGCTGTTTTAGAACATGCATGTACTGTTAAGTGTGTTATAAATGATTAGAATGTAAATTCTTTTGGGACACTATTATGTTTACTACTGACTTCAGAGGACATTGTGGAGGTAGCAGAGTCATTTTCCCTGGGGTACCAATAAAAAATAATTCTGTCAGCAATTCTTATAGACAAGTGATGCAGAGGTTTTAGCAAACACATAGTCTCCTTTTAACCAGAAATGATTTGTGTGTTTTCTTTAGGCAATGTCTGTTTGTAGCAGTGTAAACATTCACATCAGTAGCTAGAAATGACAGCAAAAGAAAAATAGTCCTCAGGTGTAAAAAATCAGCAAATGAGAGGCTTGGCCTTTGGAAAAATGTCAAGATGACCATGAGTGACTATAGGCCATAAAAGGGCCACATACTGAAACTTCTGCTTAGATAAAGGTTGCACCCCTGTAATGGTCCCTGCAGCATTCTAATCATGCAATATAATTAAAACTGATTATCTTAGAGAATGAAGGAGAGTATTTGGTTGTTATATATTCCCTAGAGCATGAGAACTTTCCTTAGACTTGAGAGGGAGATAGAGAAAGATAGAGTGTGTACGTGTGTGTTAAAAACTTATTCTGTGCTCTCTCTTCTCCCCTTAACACCTCATGATGAAAATACTTCATTAGGAATAAAGATGACTATAATGTATTCTGTTTTCATATTCATTTAGCAGGAAAAATAGAAAAGAATAGTGAAGGAAATATAGCATCCATTTTTAGAATGTCATTTTTATATTTGATATGAAAAGATTGAGGGTAGGTGAAAAGATTGTCGGTGAGTATGAGGAAAATCATATTCAGTCACTCTCTGGTGAGCTGAGCTAAAAATGCTGGTGATGACTGCTAGTGCTTGCCATCATCCACCACTTTCCATAAGTGGGTAGTTCTGTTCTATGAAACTGTTCTCTATTTCTGAATGATTAGGGCATACCTTCATGAATCAAAAATAAATGAATAAATATATTCAAAGATAAAAAGTATTATCAGTATCAGTAAAATGGCAGTCTATAATATAAGTAAAACTAGGAAGGAATATGGAAAATACACACTTAACTATTAAAGAATGAAAGCTAAGTGATTCTCTCCACTTCTGGTAAATACACATTCGGTAACCCCAGAACATCACTTAAGATCCTAATTCATCACTTCCTTTATTTGCCTATCATAGCTGATGAATAAGCCTTTATACACATTAGCTCTAAGAATCATGGCTAATGTTTAAAACAGCAAAGAAGATTTCAAAAGGTCACAATTTCCTCCAAATCACTTCTTATTAACATTTAATATAATGCAATTAAAATGTAAAGTGGTTAATGATTATAATAATGGACAAAAGGCTCAATAATAGAGCAACATTACTGACACCTTTTGGATTGTAGAGAGAATGACCCAGAAAACCAATGCTAATTTGAGATAGTTTTGCATTCTCTTGAATAAAATAAAAGGCCATTGGTTTAGACTGAGCTTCCTGCTGTTCCATACCACCAAGTCAAAACTAAATTGTTTATCTGAACTTCCAAGAAATCAGAAAAGAGAGAGCAGGAAAAAGAGAGAGATAATAAAGAAATCCCCAGGCAGACTAGCTTTCATTGGCATTATAAGGAAGTTTCCTCCACCTTTCCAAGAAAAGTAACTTTGAAAGAAGTAATCTTTTTGTTCTCTGTTTTTGCTTTCCTCAACCCTTTCTGTTGAAAAGCTATCCTTCTCCACTCAGCTTATTGGAGAACTTTTTTTTTTTTTTCTTTTTCTTGTTTTTGTGACAGAGCCTCAAGCTGTCACCCTGGGTACATTGCTGTGGCATCACAGCTCACAGCAACCTCTAACTCTTGGGCTTAAGCGATTCTTTTGCCTCAGCCTCCCAAGAGGCTGGAACTATAGGCACCCACCACAACACCAGCTATTTTTTGGTTGTAGTAGTCATTGTTGTTTGGCAGGTCACGGCTGGATTTGAACCTGCGAGCCCTGGTGTATGTGGCTGAGGTCTTAGCCGCTTGAGCTACAGGCACCGATCCTGGAGAACTTGTTCTATTTTACAGAATAAGTTGTTGCTCAATTCTATAAATGTGAATAAAAGCCAATTGAGATATGTAAACTAAATCTGTTGTAATTTTGTCTTTTGACTATTCTAGTTGTCTTCAAAGGAAGCTGAAAGCCACTACTGATGTCTCCCAAGACTCCTTCCGGAATGGAGGAGAGTGAGCACCTATGATACTTATTGAGACCTCCTGCCTTCCTCACTAGGCCTCAAGAGCTTTAAGTTCCACTCTGGTTTGACTTTGCTCTTCTTGTATTGAGTCTCTAGGCTCCCAACTCGGTGTTTCCAATACAGGGTTACATTGTGTTGTGAAATAGTACATAATCTCAGAGTGGGTTCCAGGGGATTATTTGCACTGTGAAATACTATATGAAAGCTTGGGGTTTGCAGTGGTGGGTGATTCACTGGCAACAACTGCAGTTTTAAAGGCAAATGAATCAGTTGCAGTAAGTGGTTATTATGCAGGGGGTAAAACTGTGACTTTTGAAATTTATAGGAATTTGGGTTCTATCTGTAAACTAAAATGAATTCTTAAGTACCCCATCTGACTAAAGGGAACACCTCTTGGCAAACGGGACCCCAGAAAAACCCTAAAGCTGAGTTGCTGACCATGAAAAGGGAGGTCAGATGTCTCTGCATGCTGCCCTTCCCTTCCCAGAGATATCCTTTGTAACAGTAAGATGCTGAATCATTAACAGGCTTAAGGCTTTACAAGACAAAGCTTAACTTGCACCTAAAGCCATCAGTTTGCTTAACAGATCACTTGACCTTCAGTAAACATTCAGAGGATCATCTCCAATTAAATTAAAGCATTCCAAGCCTTTAGTTAAAGCTTTAGTTCTTTTTTTTTTTTTTGTAGAGACAGAGTCTCACTTTATCGCCCTGGGTAGAGTGCCGTGGCATCACACTGCTCACAGCAACCTCCAGCTCTTGGGCTTAAGCGATTCTCTTGCCTCAGTCTCCCTAGTAGCTGGGACTA
>CAUYON010173757.1:0-29693 GCA_963573935.1 Arctocebus calabarensis | reverse complement strand
TGCCTCAGGGTTGCCCAAATCTATTGCTTTTTCTGTGAAGGCAAAAGCCAGTTTAACCCTTGAGTGACTTACTTGAATGAGACGTACATGAGACATACATGTGGGGATTTCTAACCCCACATCTTGCCTCAACAATTCAAGTAGGAAATAAACATTTTAAATCAAGATTCATAATTAAACCTTCTGATAGTGAGTGTTAAGAACAATTCAGAAAATAAATGTGTCTGACTTTTCCTAACATTCTCCTCTTAATCTCGTTCAGATATATTTTAATCTTCTAAGAGCATAAAAACAATGTTGTAAGAACAGGGCATTGGATATTAACTAGTTTATTCTCTTAAATTTTCCAGTGAACAGGATGAAACATCAAGCAAATAAATCTGAATCTGTGTATTATGCCCACATTAGAAGTGACCAAATTAGAAAAAAAATACCTTCTTGCTTCTTTGATTCATTGTCTACTTACAGATACCTTCCAGATACAGAATACTTTTACTTTCATCTTATAAATGACTGTGCTGATTACTTGTTTCTTCTCAAACATGTAAAGAGATTCCAAATTATTTCTCCTGTTTTGACAACTCACAAAAGCTGTTCTAGAAGCCATTAGAGAACCAAGGTCAGAAGTCATCATTGTCTAAATCCCGAGAAGGAGGAACATCCAGGTCTACACAGCTGCATATTGAGACCTGCTGACCAGCAGGTGCCACGGAAGCTATAAAGGATGGGGACACTTACTTGGCCTTGTGTGGACCAGCTTTGGAGCAAGAAATTGCTGGGAACCACAATTTTCGAGAAGCCTCCACACTTCCACAGGCATGCTCTGCTGGAAATCTATTAATCTCACAACCAAAATCACAGAAATTTTCCCTCTATGCTACGGCAGGCAAAGGGACAAAGTAACCAATGCAAAATACACATGGTATTTTGTATATAAAAAGAGGTCCATTCTCAGGGGGAAAGGACTTTGACAGAGGAAAATGGTAAGACTCTGTTACAACTGAGGAGGGAAATTCTTCCCCATTTCAGCCACCTCCACAGTTTTTGTATTATCTAAGGTGGGGGAAGAGTAATCAATGTGCCTGAGCTACAAGGATATACAGTGGGAATGACTCAGTCAGAAAAGAGAATAGCCAGGAGCCAGGAGGAAAACGCCACACCCATGGGACACATTTGTGAACATATAGTCCTAGGACACACATTGACCATGAGCCTGAGACTGAATAGATTTAGTTGGAAGATTATAAACACTGCTCTCCTACAACTTACTACCACACAGTATGACAAATGGTATTATATATAATAATAAATGAACTGCAACTGGAAAAACTGCAAGTAATAAATTCTCTCTGACTTTAGTATTTTCTTATTTACACGTTTTATATGTTCTTTACTTTTCCCTGGCTTTTCACCCAAACCTTCAGATACTTTAGAACACAGGCGGTTACTTACAACAAGTAATAAACATACAAAATAACTGTAGCAGCTGAAGGAGGGATCAAGTTAATGTCAGGTTTAAATATTTTGAAAAACTATCGTAATCTCCAGGCAAAGAGTCAGGATATTCAGCTCATTCCCACCACCACCGGCACCACCACCCTCATCAGTAGTATGGTTTACACATCCTTAGTAACTATAATGTACATCATGTATTATATGTCTCAAGGCACAAGTTGTGTATTTCTATTCTCTATTAATAATCATATAATATTAGCACCATTGTGACAATTTTAAGTTATTAATCTCTCAGCTCCAAACCTTTAGCCTTCTGTACTCGGTTCTGTGATGCTTTGCAAACCACATTCTTGTTGTCCCAGAAGTATATGTTAGTATATGAAAATAAGAAGCTGTTTAGGCAGACTGGAAAGCTATAAAAGGAGAATGCTTCTTCCTCTGCCCTCTCTGCTTCATGTGGCTTTCCTGTGGGCTCCCTGACTTTCTAGTTCTTTTGTGGGTCACTCCCCCAGGGCTCCTCATCCTTCATTGCAGTTCCTTTCTGTGGCAACACATGAATCCAGCTACAGATTTTCCAGGACATGTCAGTCCCAGGCTAGTGCCTTTTCTTCCAAGATCTATGTCTCAGGTCAGCGGGGCTCCTCTGAGTTCAGAGATACCTTCCCAAAGGTCAATATTTCCTCTTCCAAGGACAGAGTTTAAACTTCATGATGTACCTCTCTGCATTCCTAAGTTTTAATTAGTCCCTCCTCTTACCATTTTTCTTCAAATCTAGGAGGGTACAGACATCCTGCATTCGTCATCTTCATAACTCAAAGTTCTATTTTTACTTTTGAAGTTACTTCATTAATAAAATGACCTAATTAATTCATTTGTAGACTTTGATTTCTTTCTGTTTGACATGGTTTATTTTTCCCTTCCTGGGTGCTGACTGATATGTCCAGCATCCCAGAGCTGGTTCTCAGAGCTGGAGACTGTAGATCGGGAACCCTACTTAGACCTGACTGCCTATAAAGCCGATGTTCTTTCAGCCATATACTACTATACCTATTATTGCAAAGACAAGGAACCTTGACTGATGAAACTTAAAAGATACAACAGCCAGCCTTTTGACACTGTAGTAATTTATCCACAGATAGATACCTAGATCTTCACTGGCAACCTCGTTTAGTGGAAAACAAGAAAAGTAAAGAAAAAGAAAATGAGACGCATATTAACAAAACAGGTTCATGCTGAAATCTCAGTTAGAAGAATTGTGGTGCTGATAAATGAGTTTAATATCCAAAATGATTTTTGAACTCTATCCACACATGCACAAACGAAAATGAAAGCCTATGCCCTAAACTGTGGAATTAGAGTGGATTAAATAACAGATATTTAATCAATATTATTTTGATTAAATGATCAAATGTTGAAATGGAACTGTGACTACAAGTTGAAAAGAATGCAGAATTTCAAAGGCAGATAGGTGAGAGATGCATTATTTAGGGAAATAATAACCCTTTTAAAAATCGAAAAGTTTAGTTAAAAATAGCTTATATGATTTTTTATAGTCTTAATTCATTTTATCTGTGGAAAAGATAGCCCCATCCAAGGAGAAAAATAAGTTAAATAAATGTCATTATTTCATTAAATGTACATGGACAGTATTTTTGGTTAGAATAATAATTAATAATTTAATTAATATTGTTTGTTAGCATTCTATATGTGCAAGAGGATAAGGAAAAATTCAATATGAGACTTGAGTCCTTTCACACTGAAGAGAAATTGAGAACTAATTAAAAAATACTGTGAGGTCTTTCAGGGTTTGTGACCAGTCACAGCTTTATTGCATTGTTGCAGAGACCAACCTCTTCATCGGTACTTGGTGAATTCAATTGATTCTTCTAATTTCTTCCCAGTCTCTGCTTTCCTGATGTCAAATTTTATTCATGATGTACATTGTAAGATACTAATTTTGGTCTTCTTAGTAGTCCATTGATTTCTCCCAGTTAGAAGTTGTCTTTTTTATTTTAGAATCAACTAGTGCTTGGCATAAAACTTTGCACACTGTCAGATTCCATGCGTGTTAGTTGAAGCATTGGTTTGCTTCCTTTCCTGACACTATCACTGAGCATATAGAAATCCCTAAGGTAACATAATTTCCTTAATAGTATGACCCTTAAGGATTAAAAAAATGTACATTTTTAAGATAACTTTGTGTGGAAAAGTGGATATTTAAGGAACGAGTCATATCTTGATGTGCTTGCATTGCTAGAAATAATGATTTTAATAAGCTTAAGACTAACTTTTAATTGTTCATTATAAGCAGTTTAGGATTTGAATTAAGAAAATGACAGCAAAGGATGGGCAGAAGAGACCAGAGACTGGAGGGATGTGGATCAAGAACAGTGTGGACCCATTCAGATTATGACTGCAATACTGAGGGTTCTCCAACTGTCTGTCAGAGCCACAGCCATGGTCTGGCCTCTTAAAGTAAAAAAAAATAAAAAGGCATTGTTAAAGTTCTATCTCTCCTCCAGCACCATCCCGGAGGCAGCGCAGCTGCTCTGTCCAGGAGAGTTGACACTGGGAGTTGGAGACAATTACAGATAAGGGGCCAGACAGGCGATTAGCAAGAATGCCTTGTCTCTCTGAGAGAGATCTCTTGCCAAGGTGAGGGAGAGTGTTCTCTTTCTCCCATTTCTCAGTATGGCACGGCCAGGCTCGCCTCCACAAATTTCCAGGTGTTTAATTGTTCCTGGAGAAATTTGTGTGTGTGATCTGAATAGGGTCTGCTTCTGGTGTCCTGTCCTTGGAATGGGTTATTCTGTTACATGCTTTGTGTTGTAATCATAAATAACTTAGAATGGGATAAGTAAGGAGTGAATCAGTTTGATTAAAGTATCTAGTTTAAGACTTAGTTTAACTGGGAAATGTAAGCCCAGGAACAACTATGCTGTAAAGGATGGCCTTCCACTACTGAATATATGAAATAAATATACAGCTGGCCCGGAGTCAGTGTCTTTGCTGGATCCTGACAATAAGGAGCAAAGATCCCACAGCCCGTGCTGTTCTTAAAAGTTTAAATCTGTGACTGTCTTTTCATTTTCCTTTATTCTCCAGTGTATGCCAAGCACTGGGGGGGAAAAAAAAACACTGTGAAGTATGAGACTGGTTCCCAAGAGATAATGTTATGTTATATATTAACAGTATCAGGTTTATAATCCATCTTCAGCTTATATTTGCTGACTGACAATAAAATTCTTGTTCAAGGAGGCAGGAATACAACCTGTTAATTATTAGCATATTTACTAAGTTGAAGCTCACATGTGACCATATTCTTGCATGTGTAAATTTACGTCTCAAAATATCTCTTCCCCTCAACTTAACCATGTAAATTTGCCATGATCACAATTTAAAATTAAAGTTAAAATTATATATTATTTATATTACTTGTAATATAAATATATAAATAGCATATATCAAGTTTCTTATTTTAAAATAAATTTTTAATGTTCATACTTTACCGAAACTTTGAAAGAAAATTCACAAGTCTAAACACTATATTTATCTGTGTCACAAGAGGGAATGTTTTATGCAACAGAAGTACTTATGGGATTTAAAATATCTTTGTAGCCTTATTTTTATTAGTCGCTGATTATCGTATTTCTTTTTTCACATTTATTTTTTATAATAATATCATATGTGCATTTATTTGATGGTACTTCCCATTCACTGAATAAAACAATGCTAAAATTATGTTTCAAAAATTATGGTTTAAAAAATTATGTCTTCTCATGCTCAGCATGACAATCAGCTTAGCTGCAGCCCTTTCTCCCTACCATCTCCCTAGAAAATCTTATTCAGTACAGACTGACTTGCCAAATTCATTGCATTCTTTATATAATCTGCCCAATGGATCTGCCAGCAGGAAAACCACCGAAAAGCCACTTCCACCACAAATTATCATAACCTTGGTCACTGACACACGCACAAACATCGCAAAGAGTACAGAACCAAGCCAACACACCATACTCAACTAACACCCCCTAAAAACCGTCTACCCATCTACAGAATAAAGTCTCACCCTCCAAAATCTACTTCATCAGTTGAAAAAAGGTGCCTTTCAAACAGATGTCCAGATAGCAACATAAGCACAAAAAAGCAAGGAAATATGTCCATCTTCAAAGGAGTACAATCTTTATCTAGTAATAGATTCCAAAAAAAGAAAAGTTACAAAATTTATGAAAACAAGGGCTAAATCTTAAGGAAAGTCGAAGATACAAGAGAGCGCAGAGAAGAAATTTAATAACATCAAGAAAACAGTTCACTTGTAATCTGAATGAGAAATTCAATAAAGAGGAAGATGCCATACAAAAAGAACAAAAAGAACAAAGCAAAAATCTTGGTGCTGGAGAATTCAGGGAATTAAATAAAGGAATACAGTTGAAAATTTCAACAGCATACTAGATCAAGCAAAAGAATTTCTGAACATGAAGATTAGTCTTCGAAGTAACCCAATTGAGGGGAAATAAATAAGAATAAAAAAATAGGAAAGCCTTCAGGACCTACAAGGCACCACCATTAAATATCATTTTAAAGGCTATTAGCATCTTTTGCCCATTTTCAAATCAGACTATTTGTTTTGTTTTGTCTGCTGTTGTGTTCTGTATGTACTCTAGATATTAACTCCTTGAATCTATTGGAAACCTTTGCAGTTCAAGAATCTGGAGGTTCATATCAGTCCTAAGACTCGAAACTCTTTAACTACTATATGCTTCAATAGGTTTTCTGTGCATTTTACCATGTCTTCTCCATTTTTTAAAATTTTATGATGTAAATATTTGCTCTTCTGAAGTCAGAAGTTTAAAATGTAAAAAGAACCACAATTCCATTTAATAAGAATTTTGCTATCAGTTCTAGCTACTTGGGAGGCTGAGGCAGGAGATGGATTGAATCCAGGACTTCAAGTTTGAAGTCAGCTATGATCATGCCACTCTCCTCAATCCAAGGTGACAGAGCAAGATCTTGTCTCTGAGAAAAAAAAATGGAAAATAATTTGTCTTTAAAAAAGTAGAAAATAACAATAGTTCAGAACAAATAGCTTACAATACTTTATGAAAACTTTTAAATCCTTTTTCCCTTTCAAAAATAATTTTTCCAGAATTATAGATTGTGTAAGTTGTAAAATTGTTTAGATACCCGAGAGCCCAACATTTCACTGAGATTCAGTAATTTTTTTTAACTTCTGCAAAAGAAGCATTACTAGGACTACAGCAATTAGCAAAAGATAACGATTTTATCTGATCATTTCAAATCTCTCTTTCTATGCACATGTGTATTTTAAGTAATCCGTCTTCCTGAAGACTGGAACATTCCAAACATACTCTAAGTAAGTGATTTAATATTGAAGTCATCTCCGATGGGCAAATAAAGGTAGCTTAATGGAGAAATGAAAAACTATGGTAAATATTTCCAAATATTTGCCTTAAAGAAATTAGTTTTTAAATATTAATGACTAAAGCTATATTGTAAATATACACTATTGAAAGTTCTACTTCCCTGGTAGACTAGTGGTTAAGAGAAGAAAAAATATTGTGTTTTTACTTGGTCTAATACATGAGGGGATTCTTGATTTAAATTAATAACTCATTTACCTACCTAAAATAAAAAATTTGAGTAAATTTGCTTTGAAACACTTGTTCAATAAATAACACATATTTATTAAATGCTGTAACATTAATTTAGACATCTGAAAAATATTGAGCACCTAGTATATATAAGAACATTGGGATCCAAAAGAGAAATTGCTTTCTCTTTTGTCTTGTGATATTTTTTGAGATGAAATTTAAGTTTTTGTGTGAGTAGTACCATTATACCTATCTTGAGTATCTTGCTTGTACTGTATCACATCATACCTTGGTTTAATTCTTAATAAACCGTTCACTTGTAAAAAACAAACAAACAAAAACATACGAGGACACCAAAACGAAAAAAAAGAATTAATATTCTGCAGTCAGTGGATATAGCATTGAATAAATATCAATTAACTAAAAAAAAAAAAAAATAGGATTAGTACCAACAAAAAGGCATGATTCTTGCTCTCATGAATTCACTAACATAATTAAATTTTTTAAAAGAATGTAAAATTCCAGGGACAATGTGAAATATGACTCATTGGTTTTTTTACTTGTATTTCTTTGTTAAATGCATCTTTATATATCCATTTTCTATTTGCAAATCATCTTTTAAGAAGTACGTACTTATATTCTTGCCCCTATAAACTTTAGTGTCCCTCGTCTTTTTCTTATTGATTTATAATACTTTCAAATATTGGATACAAACTATTATTTTTAATGCATGTTTATTTTTCTATGTCAAAATTTAGATTTTTACACAATATAAAATAAGTATTTAATATACTCATAAATAAAGTATTTTTATAAAATATAAAAAAGTACTATACTTACAATGAATTTAATCAATGTTTAATTTTACAGCACCATTAAATTTATAGTTTATATTTATATAATATATAGTAAAATCAACTATATCATATATATATATATATATATAGTAATATCAACTCTGAAGTACAGCAAACATAACTCTTTTAGACTTGCAATTTTAATCAACTAGACCAGGAAGATAGGGTATATGTAATTATTTTATTTTGATTTCCAGAACTAGCATCTTTTTTTGCATCTCTTTCCAGTTAATTTAAATTTTCCTTCATTTCATTCTTCTCATCATCTAAATTCTCATTTTCTCTCTTTGCTACTATTTCTTGAATTCCCCTGGCTGTCTATTATCTCTTAGGCTTCTATAAGAATTTTGCAATCAGCACTGATTTTATGAAAAATCCTAAAGCAATTAGGTAGTAATTCTGTTGAAATCAATTTAAATTTTTAGATTAATTAGAAACAATAGCTGTCTATATTAAATTTAGTCACTGTACATGTCCATAATACAGCTCCTCTTATTTAGGTCTTCTTGCTAATTCTCCCAGTAGAACTTTCTAACATTTTGAAAAATCTGCTCCAGCTGATTGGGAGAAGGTTAACATTTTTTAAAACCAAAACTATATTTTATGGGACAAAGAAGCAAGATGGGTGACTGGAGACAGCACTCGTTGGTCTGTCCCTGCTGGATGGTGGATGCTTGAACCGAGGAAAGCTTAGAGCAGTTGCAGATGTAGGTTGTTGGGTGAGACAGTGGATGAGTCCAGAGACTCTACTCAGATCTGCAGAGAAGACAAGAGAAAGAGAATCTAGTGGCCTGGACGAAATCCAGAGAAGCCCAAAACCAAGTGAAAAGGAAAGGGGGCACCCTTCTCCAACTTGGGTGCTCTTGGGGATGAGCAAGACACAAAGAAAGAATAGAAAGAAATATTGGCTCACGCTGCCTTGTAGCTATAGCACCCCTTCTCCATAGGAGCCGAAAGAATGCCCGAGGCTCAGAGGTCTATTTCTCTCCATGTCAGCATTTCTTGGAACTGCCAGCTGGTGGCTTGGATAGGCAGGCTGGACTGGTGATCTCCAAACATGAGCATTGCAGGGAGACTGTGCCCCTCTCTCCACAGCAACTGCAAGAAAACTGTGTTTCTCTCCACACTGGCATTTTGCAAAATTGAATGTTCTGTGCTGGGAGAGGCTCCTCTGTACTGGTGATATTACCCCAGCTATGTTGGCCACTGAGAGATTCACACCCCAGATCAGATGCATGAACCACAGGGTTGTTTGAGAGTCACATTGGGTAACAAGGGACTGCACACACTTGGACCCATATGAGGGAAGAGGCCTGTAGAACTCTAGTGAACAACTATGAAGGGCACTTGCCCCACCTGCAGAGAAACCAGGGAAGAAGACAGAGATGAAAAGAGCCTGGCCTGGGCCCTCTGCAATGGCAAATTAGACCTCCTCAGGAAGGGAAAGCTCTTCTGTCTTGGAGAGATTGTTCTGAACTCCATATCTGCAACTCCCCTAGTGGCTAGATAAGCAACCTGTGAACCCTGCTCAGGTTTATCAAATCCCTGCAGGCTCATGCATTTCAGCCATAATTTGTCTTGCTCCTCTCCCTTCCTCAGGGGTAGTAGGGACCAAGCAACTGCCTGAGAGCTCTTTGGTTTCTCTTAAAGCTTCGGGAATTTGTGTGCCCTACCTAGGTAACTCAGAATTAGACTATACAATGGGTACAAAAGCTTACCTCAGCAGTTTTCTCCTCCAAGCAAACACCAATCAATGATGGGAACAACCTCATAGCTACACATAGTGCCTTCCAACTCAAACAATTAGGGAGCAGTGTATTTGTACCCACAAGTACAAGCTTGGAGATTAACTGTAGTTGGGTGGAGAATAAAACTCCCTATCATTCTTTGGGAAGACAACGCATCTGAGGTGACCTGAGAGTTTCATCAAACCTGCAAAATATCCCAAAGGTAACTCAGGACTAGGCATTCTTCTCCATGGCATGGTCAGGGGTTAATATTTGGGCCTCAGGTAAAAGTCCATAAGCCAGCCCTAGCACATCCATGTCTCAGTTAAGAGGCAAGATAAGATAGAATCAGTGAAAGAACTTCAGAAACCTAAAAATCAGAAAGACAGGACAATCTCAAAAGAAATAAGTAACTCCTTCCCAAGGGATATGAACCTAAATTAAATAGGAAAAATTACAAATGAAGGATTCTAAATATGGATTGTAAAAAAGCTCAATGAAATGCGAGATAATAGAAACCCAACACAAAGAAGCCACAAAAGCAATTTAAGAAATAAATAAAAAATCTCTAAAGAGATCCAATTGTTCAGGAAAAATTGAACAAAAATTTTGGAAATGAAAAATTCATTCACAGAATTACAAAATAGAGTGGAAAGCCTTAAGGATACTGTAGACTAAGGAGAAGAATCTCAAAGCTTGAAGATAACACCTATGAGCAAAACAAGTCAGTCGGAGATAAAGAATAGAAAAATAAAAGGAATGGACAAAGACCACAGGCATGTGGGATTATGTAGAAACAAAAGAACCACAGACATCCCTCAAGGAAAAGAAAATACACAAGGCCTTGATAATTTTTTTGAGGGAATAATTGAGGAAACTTTTGCTGGATTTACAGGAAATCTAGATATCCAGGCTCAACTAGGAGGTTCATCATAAAAAAAACAATCAACATGACACAGTCACTAGATTTGCTAAAGTAAACACAAAAGAGGTACTGCTATAAGCAGTAAGGTGAAACCGTCTGGTAACTTACAAAGGAAACTCCATCAGACAAACTACAAACTTCTTGGCTGAAACCTTACAAGCCAGAGAGCATTGGGGCTCCATTCTCAATTTTCTCAAACTGAATAGTGGCTAACCTAGAATTCTGTATCCTGAAAACCATGTTTCTTATACGACAGAGAAATAAAGAGTTTCTCACACAAACAAACAATGAGGGGAACTGTGATGGCCAGGCCTGTCCTGTAGGAAGTACTCAGGCCTGCACTATACACTGACCACGACAACAGCCAGCAGTATAATATCATCCAAATGCTAAAGTTCAAAGCCAAGACACCATGATAACTCAAGAGGTAAAACAAAGCAGTAAGAGTCTACCCAATGAGATGACCAGAAACCCACTCAAATTATCAATTTTTTCAATAAATGTCAATGGCTTGAATTGCTCACTCAAGAGACGTAGGCTGGCTAAATGGGTAAAAATAGACTAGCCAAATATCTATTATCTAGAAGAAATATATCTAACCCACAAAGAGTTATCTAGATTCAAGGTGGAAGGATGGAAAATATTCCATGCAAATAGAAACCAAAGGAAAGCTGTTGTATTTGTTTTCATTCTAGGAATCATAAACTTCAAATCAACAAAAGTAAAGAAATGTAAAGATGGCCATTATATAACAAATAGATCTAACAGACATTTGTAGAACATTTTACCCCCAAACTATTGAATACACATTCTTCTCCTCAGCTCATGATATGTTCTCTAAGACTGATAATATCCTAGGCCAAACAACATATCTCAACAAATTAAAAAAATGGAAATTAAACTATGTATCTTCTCAGACCACAGTTCCATAAAATTATAAATCAATTCCAACAGAATTCTCATATCTACACAAAGTCATGGAAACAAAACAACCTATTGCTGAATGATAGTGCAGTCAAGGTGGAAATAAAAGATGGAAAAGAAAAAAAATTTTAACTAAACAATTATGCGGACACAAGTTATCAAAATCCGTGAGATGCAGCAAAAACAATCCTGAGAGGAAAACTCCTAATTTCCACATCCAAAGGGCAGAAAGATCACAAATCAACAATCTAATGAATCATCTCAAAGAACTGGAAAAGGAAGAGTAAACTAATCAAAACTCAGCAGAAGAAAAAAATAACCAAGATTAGAGAAGTAGTAAAGGAAATTGATAACAAAGGATTCATACACAAGTTTAATGAAACTAAAAATTGCTTCTTTGAAAAGTTAAATTTGACAGGCCTCTTGCTAGATTGAACAGAAACAGAAAAGAAAGCACTCTGAAAACTTCAATTAGAAATGAAAAAAGAGAAACCACAACTGATATGGTACAGACAGTCCTGGAGTTGCAAACATCTGACTTATCTACAACTTGCGTTTAAGAATGGAGGCTATAACAGGCCTCCATTTAATACAGATTAAGCCTACTTACATAAAATTTCATAAAATCTTATGAATTTACATAAACATTGAACTTGAGATCCTTTTCCATAACCTGGTGACTGTATGTACTATAAAAATCTCTTTGCTCACAAACTTGAAAACACGAAGGAAATGGACAAATTCTTGGAAATATACAACCTCCCTCGGTTGGAAAGAAAAAGAACTCCTGAACAGAGTATTATGAAGTACTGAAATTGAAGTAGCAATAAAAAAAATCTTTCAACAGAAAAAAGTCCCATCTAAGACAGTTTCACACCTAAATTTTACCAGACCTACAAAGAAGAACTGATACCTATACCGTAGAAATTATTCCATAACATGGAAAATGAAAGAATATTTCCTAATTCATTCTGCCCATTCAGTAGCACCTTGATACCAAAGCCAGGAAAGGACACAACTAAAAAGGAAAATTATAGACCAATATGTCTAGTGAATATAGACATAAAAATTCTCAACAAAATCTTAGCAAACAAACTTCAGTTGAGCATCCCAAGAAAATAATCACCACAACCAAGTGAGTTTCATACCAGAGATATAAAGCAGGTTCGACATAGGCAAATCTGTAAATGTAATTCACCACATACATAGAGGATAAAATAAAGACCATCTGATTCTCGCAATAGACACAGCAAAAGCATTAGACAAAATTCAGCAGTCTTGGCACTTTTGTGTTAGAACTGGAACCAAACAAGGTTGCCCACTATCAAGACTTCTATTAAACATAGTGCTGATAGTCCCTACCAGAACATTCAGGCAAGCAAAGGAAATCAAGAATCAAGGGTATCCAAATGAAAAAAAAAAAAGGCATGATCTTACATCTAGAATACCCCAAAGATTTAACCAACCAATTCTCAGAATTGATAAATTTAGCATTGTCTCAGGTCATAAAATAGTATGCCCTTATCAGTAGCTTTCATATATGTTAACACAGCCAAGATGAAAATAAAATTAAAGAACCAATACTGGGCAGTGCCTGTAGCTCAAGGTTAGGGAGCTGGCCCCATATACTGAGAGTGGGGGATTTGAACCTGGCCCCAGCCAAACTGCAACAAAAAACAGCCAGACATTGTGGTGGGCACCTGTAGTCTCAGCTACTCAGGAGGCTGAGGCAAGAGAATCACCTATGCCCAGGAGTTGGAGGTTGCTGTGAGCTGTGATGCTACAGCACTCTACTGAGGACAATAAAGTGAGACTCTGCCTCTATATATAAAAAAAAAAAAGACCCAATACCATTCCCAGTAACAAAAAAGAAAATAAAATACCTAGGAATATATTTAGTGCAATTCCTATCAAGATACTAGCAAGGTCATTTTAGATAGCATCAAGCTAATTAAATATAATGGGTACAAAAAAATGTATACACATGTTAAGCAAGGAAAAAAAACTGTATAAAATTGTAATGCACAAGTCACATTTGACTTCTGTGATTACAAGAGGTCTTCAAGTGGGACTTATTTTGTTACTGGCATATATTATTACAATTTTAATACAATTTTTTCCTTTTCTTAAAATATGTGTACACTTTTTGGCACCTTCAACATATGTAAAATAGCATATGCCCTAGAATAGATAAAATGTACTATTTTATTATTTTTCTCCTTATAAAAGCATATAGACAAGAATGACTCTATCGGATATTAAGGGTTACGATCTAGCTACAATGATCAAGGCATGTGGTATTGGTGAAAGGAAGAGTACATCTATCAATCAATAGAGAATAGAGAACCCCCCAAAGACCTCACAAGTCTATTAAGGTAACTGTTAACAAAGGTGCCAAAGTAGTTCAATGTACAAATAATAGCCTTTGAAACAAAGACTATTTGAACAATGAGACATCTGTAGGCAAAAAAAACCCAAAAGTAACAAAATACCTAACCTTATACCTTTTGAGTTAACTCAAAATAGATCATGGACTTAAAGTACATAAATTTTTAAAACTCAAGAACAACAACAGGAGAAAGTCTTCCAAGCTAGGCCAAGGTAGTAAATTTTTAGATTTGATTAGATTTCACAACAAAACCATGATCCGTAAAAGAATAGATTGATAAAAAGACAGAGTGAAACTAATTTATTCTGTGAAACATTATGTAAAGAAAATAAAAAGACAAGCTACAAACTAGGACAGATTTTTTTCAAACCATATATCCAACAAAGATTAGTATCTAGAATATATAAAGAACTCTTGAAACTAAAAAACAAAATAAAATGAGGAAGACATTGAGAAACATTTCAATGAAAAGGATAGACAGATGGCAAATGAACAAATACAAAGATGCTCAACATCATTACCATCAGGGAAATGCAAATTAAAACCACAATGAGGTATCACTGAACATCTATCAGAAGGGCTAAAAAAATAGTGACACTGCCAAATGATGGCAAGGATGCAGAAATACTAATCATACATTGCTGGTGTGAATGAAAAATGCTAAAATCACTCTGGCAAAGTATTTGGTAGTGTCTTGTAAAACAAAGCACATGATAAGCAATTGCATTTTTGAGCTTTTATCACAGAGACATGAAACATATATACCTACAATAGCATTAATGTGACATTAAAATACTGGACACATCCTCCAACACATGTGTCCTTCAACAGATGAATGGCTCTATTAAAGTATATATAACAGTACACAGGTAAACTGTGCTTATGCACACTGTAGAATGCTACTTATTAAAAAAAGGATCAAACTATTGATACATGCAACAACCTAGGTGAATATTCAAATCATCATTCTGACTGAGAAAAGGCTAATCCCCAAATATTCCATAGTGTATGATTACATTTATATAATATTTGATGCTACACTTTATAAATGAAGAGCTTATTAGTAGGTGGGAAAAATTGGGCAGAGGAAGAGGATGTGATATTAACACAGCCGCACAGGGATCCGTAAGCAGATGAAACAGTTCAGTATACTGACTCTGAACTGGATGAACACACCTACACATAAAATTGTGTATATAAAACACAACAAATGGGCTGGTGCCTGTGGCTCAAAAGAGTAGGACACCAGTCTCATATACCAGAGGTGGTGGGTTCAAACCTGGCCCCAGCTAAAAACTGCAAAAAAAAAAAAAAAGAGCTTTGGGGCAGCACCTGTAGCTCAGCAAGTAAGGCTCCAGCCCCATATACCAAGGGTGGCAGGTTCAAACCTGGCCTTGGCCGAACTGCAAAACAAAAAAAATAGCCGGGTGTTATGGCAGGCGCCTGTAGTCCCAGCTACTCAGGAGGCTGAGGCAAGAGAATCGCCTAAGCCCAGGAGTTGGAGGTTGCTGTGAGCTGTGTGACACCACGGCACTCTACCGAGGGCAATAAAATGAGACTCTGTGTCTACAAAAAAAGCCACACACACACACAAATAAATGCAAGTAAAATTGTAGAAAATCAGAAGAAAATAGGTACCTTTTCTTAATGTTAAAAATTGACATTTCTTAATGTTAAGCCATTAATAATAACCAAACGATAAATTTAAAAAACACCCTTTGTGTTGTGATTTTAAATTTCATGTCGGTTTTGAATCTTATAAAAGCTAGGCTAGTAATTAAAAATTTGCCCAATCTATTTGTATTATCAAGAGAAAAAAATAACTAATAGGATGTAGAAAAAGAGAGTAGAGCAAGAGATTGATTTTACAGAGTTGGCTTAATGGGCTTGCAAGTCTAAAGTCTATAGAGCATACTAGAAGAATGGAGGCCTAGGGGACAGTTGATCTTGCAGCTCTAGTCCAAAAGCAATCAGAAAGCAGAATTTCTTCTTTGAGAAATCTATTCCTTTTTTGTTTTTTTCTTCTTAAAGTCATCAACTGATTAGACAAAGCTTCATCCATTATGGAATGTAGTCTACTTTACTGAACTATGGATTTAAATGCTAATCTCCTCTAAACAATGTTACAGTTGTTGCCAAATCAAAAAAGGGGTCCAGCCTAGATCCTATTGCTCACTGCACAGGAAGCCAATTGCTGAGACAATGAGGATTGCCAAGGAATAAAGAAATTTTTAATGTGAGTGATGTCAGTTAGGAGAACAAGAAAGTAGCCTTAATTCTATTTCTGAACTAGTGGAGGGTAGGGGTAGCCTTAATTCTATTACTGAACTAGTGTAGAGTAGGGGCTTTTGTTTTTCTTTTTTCTTTTTAGTTTTAGAGTATATAAGGGTACAAATACTCAGGGTATATTGATTTCAATTCTAAGATAAAGTTCAAGTGGTAGTTGAGCCCTTTACCCAGGGGTGGTGACGAGCACCCTCACATTGAGCACTTAGGTGAGATCCAATTGCCCTTCCCCTTCTCCCCTCTGTTTCCTCTCCCCTCTCCCTTATTATACTATACTTCTGTTTTCCTTTCATGTGAGTGTGTAGTTGTTTATGTATTGGTTTTGTATAAGTATCAAGTGCATTGGATACTTTTTTTTCCACTCTTGAGATACTAAGAAGAATGTATTTCAGGTTCATTCCGGTAAACACTAAAGATGTAAAGTCTCTATCATTTTTATGACTGAATAGTACTTCAGGATATATGTATAATGCAGTTTGTTAATCCAGAATGTTAAACATCATGGTGCAAATGTCCCTGTAATAAAATGGTTTTTGTTTTTCTGGGTAGATATGTAGTATTGGGACTGAGGGGTCTACTTTTAGTTCTTTGAGAATTCTCGATGCTTATTTTCCTTAGAGATTGTATTCATTTCAATACTTTCAGCAGTGAAAAAAGTGTTCCCTTCTCTCCACATCCACACCAACATTTGCAGATTTTGGACTTTGTCATGTGGGCTATTCCTGCTGGAGTTAGGTGATATCTCAGAGTGGCTTTGATTTGTATTTCTCTGACGATTAGGGGCAATGAGAATTTTTTATGAGTTTGTTGGTCATTCATCTGTCATCTTCAGAGAAGTTTCTATTGAAGTCTCTTGCCCACTTATAAATGGGGTTGTTTAATTAATTTGAGTTCTCTGTAGATTCTAGTTATCAGCCCTTTGTCAGTTTCATAGCGTGTTAATATCTTCTCCCGTTCCAAGTCTATCTGCTTGCTTTATTCTTAGTTGTGGTACCCTTAGCTGTGCAGAAGCTTTTTAGCTTGATCATGCCGAGTATGGGATTTTAATGAGAGGCTACATGGAATGGGGCAGGTTAGGGAGAGAGAGTGAGTCTTGGTGTCAGGAAATTTGTGTAGGATGCTTTTAGAATGGCAACTGCTTTGTCTGGGAGAAATTCTACCATTTTGAGGAACAACTCAAAAAGTCTTAACTAACTACTTGTTAGTTAAAAGTTACAAGGTTTTAATAATTAGTCCCTATTGGCCTGAGAATCTATAAGAGGGAGAAGATCTTAAAAAACATATAACAGTCATTGAAATTTGTTCATGGGTGGCACCCGTGGCTCAAGGAGTAGGGCGCCGGACCCGTATACTGGAGGTGGTGGTTCAAACCCGGTCCCAGTCAAAAGTAAAAAACAAACAAACAAACAAACAAACAAACAAAAGAAATTTGTTCATGGACTCAGTTACAATTGTGATATCTAGACCGGTGTTTGCTACCAAATTCAATATTGCTTCATTTATAATTTTGATAATATTCCTAGTCTTATCTATAATGTACACTCATATCATGACTTCTCACATCTGGAGACTTATCTTAATTATGATAAAGACAATAGTATCAATAAATTAAGAAGTATAAATTTCCAGGACATCTGTGAAAATTTCCTATTGCCAACAGTCAAGAGACTCGCAGACATTTGTTATTTAGGCTGAACAGAATGTAAGATAATATGAAATCTTTTAGATAACATACATACGTCTCAATTTGGCCATGACCCTACACCCTTAAATTCAAGCAAATTATATTTAAGATGAATCTTGCAGGACTGGTAAAATTTGCACAAGTTGTTCAGAAAGGAACAGAAATTCAAAGAAACTAGAGGTAGAAGCATTATATTGCTTTTCAGGATAATAATTTATTTATTATCCTACCTGGGAAGAAAAATGGCCAAATATCTGTAGAGTTTTCCTTGTTTTATGAGAACTGGAATATTTTAGAAAAGATAAAAATGTATTTCATTGTATGCAGAATATGGTAATAAAATTAAAGCTTTATTATATATCAAGTTAAAATGAAGTGCCTTTAAAATGAAGTACATTTATAGGAAATTGAATTTTTTCATTTCTGTCTTCTTTTTTGGAGCATGGCAAAAATATACCATTATGTTCCCAAGGAATATGGAAGTGCAGACATAAATATTTGTGTAAAGAACTATAGACTAAGAGAAAATTTTCATTTCTTTGGATTTTATAAATAGCTACAAAATAAAAGAAAACATTCCTTTATTACTAGAGGTTTTTGCCTGTTCATAACAGATGTTATTTGCACAAATTAGTTTATAATTTCTTTCATAACTCAAGACAGAATAACCCTTCAATTTATAGCCAGGAATAGACATAGTGCTGCATATAATTCTGATAATTATGTAGCAAAACTGCTCTTTGGAAACTGAAAACCTTGGCCATCAATCATTCAGTTTAGCGTTGGGGTAACTTAATCTTCAGTGTCACCAGCTGTGCAAGACTCAGCCACAGACAGTGGAATTGTCAGAAGTACACTGAGTGAAGCGTAAATTACCAAATGTGAAAGATAAGAGACAGCTAGACACCTCGCCATCTAGTTAAGTAGCATTGGTGTGTAGTATATGCAATGACTATGAACTACTTCATGAAGAGGTAGGCAGGCCTAATCAAATTCTCTTTTTTATATTTTTAATTATTATGAATAATAATTGTACATATTTGTGGGTTACATGTGATATTTTAATATGAATACACTATGTAGTACAGGGTAATGGGGCTATCCATCACATAAAGTACTTACCATTCTTATATTAGGAAAATTTTAATGGCACTCTTTTTAGGTATTTTAACATAAACAATAGATTGTTGTTAACTACAGTCACCATGTTGTACTACTGTCTAATTTTTGCAAACATTAACCATCCGTCTTTACCCTGCCTTCCTGTTATGCTTCCCAGACTGTGTTTGCTATAATTCTACCATCTCCATGAGTTTAATATTTTTCTGAGGAGGAATTTTTTTTTTAGCTTCAGTAGATAAGTGAAGACATTCAATACTTTTTTTTTATCTTTCACTTAACACAATCTCCTTTAGTTCTTTATATGTTGTTAGAAATGACAGGATTTCATAACTTTTAAGACTATAATATCCCATTGTGTATACGTAATTCATTTTCATTATCTATTAATCTTTAGATAGACATTTAGGTTAATTACATATATCAACTATGCATTCAATGACTACATAAAAAGTGATGTCTTTGCTATTTTTCAATCCATATACATTTATTATATTAAAAATACATGTTTTTAAAAGTATCACCTTTTGTCAAGATGATAGCTGCATTCTTAATGAAGGATAAACCCAAAACCAAATATCCCAAAATAAGAAGATACGCAAGCACTGCACCCCTATTAAAAAAAAAAAAGTATTATCTTTGTGTGTAAATTAAACTTTCATAAAATATAACAATTTACTTTATGTCATACCAGTTCATTAGAGGAGAATAGAGAAAAGGCAGTTTCCATGGTGAGTCCCTGAAACTTAGACTAAGTGGACTCATTGAGAACAATGCACTATGAGACTGATATAAATACAGCTATGAACCTGAGTAATTGAAAATTATGTGTTCCATGCCCAACTTTAATTAATGTGATTCATGTGAAACCAAGTGTTCAAATATATATCTGGATAGTCACAGGGAAATAAAATGTAATATATATAGTATAAAGTTATTGTTTTAGTTTGATGTACTGAATTCTAAAATTTTAAATTAAATTTCGAAATTATTAGCCTGTCAGATTTTAACTGTGCAGATAAAGAAGTGTCAGAACTTTTTGCCATGCATGACATTTCTACTTAAGAATTCAAGGTAAAATCTCAATCATGCAAAGTCTAGGTTTTACATTTTGGCGGGGTAATAATTTGTATTGGAAAGAAGATACTGCATCAAGTTAATAGCACTTTTCTGTACACCTTTTCTTGTACTTTTACATGACAAATCTCATATGGAACAATAATGCAGGTATGGAAGTCACTCCCCAAGCAAGGTAGAAACTTTGCTACATCAGCTCTTGCTCTAGGTGTAAGAAGAAAATGGGGCACAGACAAAAGATAAAAGAAGTGGATATGATATTGAGGGGATTCTCTAGTCATCATCCCCCCACAAGAAATGTCAATTTGAACAACTGTTCACATGTGAAAACAGCTTCACAAGAGCTGAAGACACAAGGTGAAAGATTAGTGCCTGGTATTTTATTTTATTATTGTAGAACAATAATAAAAAGGAAACATTAAACAGGATACAAAGGATAGTTTTTGTATTTGTTTATTTGAGACAGATTCTCATTTTCTTGCCCTCGGTAGAGTGCTGTGTTGTCATAACTCAGAGCATCCTCAAACTCTTGGGCTCAAATGATTCCTTTGCCTCAGCCTCCCAAGTAGTTGGGACTACAGGAGCCCACTACAAGGCTGGCTATTTGTTAGAGACAGGATCTCACTCATGCTCATGCTAGTCTCCAACTCCTGAGCTCAGGCAATCCACCAGCTTCAGCCTCCCAGCTCATGCCTAGGATTACAGGCATGAGCCACCACATTTGGCTAGAAGTATGGTTTTATATTATCAGCATCACCTCTCCCTCAATATAGGCAGTATATAGTAGAAGATAATATCTCTCACTGGAGGAAAATGGAGAAAAATGAGTATAAAACTTTGCACTAAACTCTAACACCGAACCCACCACAATAAAACTCAATATTGGGCTGAGCCCATATGCCATAGACAAAGCCTATAGATCTATCAACTAAAAACAATTAACAAAAGAAAAGTAGTAAGTCCTTATATATTGATAATTACTTTCAATGTAGTGGAACAAATTTTTTAATTAAAAAACTAGACTGGCAGACAAGCTAACAAAATAATAACCAATTCTTTGCTAATATTAAGATTCACTTCACTTATAAGAATACCTATAGACAAAGGGAAGAGATGGAAAGAATGCTCCAAATATAAATACAAAGGAGTAGTTATATTTAAATAAGACAAAATAAACTTTAAGACAAAACTATAAAAAGAGACAAAGAAGGTCTTTACTTAATAATAACATGGTCAATTCAATAAAAGTATATAGCAAACATAAATTAGTGTAGGAGAACTTAAGCATACAAAAGTTATTAATTCTTTTACTTAGTGTAGGAGAATCTAAGCATACAAAGAAAATATTAAAGAGATTTAATAGAAAACTGAGATGTGGAAAGTCACAGAAGTAAGTGGATTTAAAGTGAGAGGAGACTGAAATATAATAATAGCAGGAGACTTCAACACCTCCCTTT
Source organism: Arctocebus calabarensis (assembly GCA_963573935.1). Classification (NCBI taxonomy): domain Eukaryota; kingdom Metazoa; phylum Chordata; class Mammalia; order Primates; family Lorisidae; genus Arctocebus; species Arctocebus calabarensis. The sequence goes on along the minus strand of CAUYON010173757.1, from coordinate 8,181 downwards.
CACCAAAGAACAGATCATCAACACAGAAAATCAGTAAAGAAACGTAGAACTTAACCTATACTTTAGATCAAACATAAGTAATAAACATGTATAGAACATTCCATGTGGCAGCTGCAGAATGTATATCTTCTCAAATACCAAATAAAGATGCCTAACATTGGCAAACTGAGAACACTATAGGACCCTGAGGAGAAGATCTTATATTTCTGATAAAACAATCCCCGCCCCCTAGAAAAATTGCTACATACTCAAGCAGAGTATTACCATGGTAATTCTTGAAGTACTTTCTTTTGGAAACTCTGCACCAATGCCATCACCTAGTCCACCCTTCAAAGCAATTTTACAAATCTGTCTGGAAAGGCCATAAGCTCTCTCATTATGTTATGCTTCATGTCCTAAATGTCATCAAAATGTCTTCCTTTCCCTATTTTCTTTAACTTTGAGTAAAGATAAAAGTCACTGGGGGCCAGATCAAATGAGTAAGGAGGGTATTCTAATACAGTTACTTGTTTATTGGCTAACTCCCCCCACAGACAGTGTTTATTGGGGAGCTCTTTCAGGACCATTTTTGCATACTCCATTCTCATGGTAAGAGTTTTCAGTTAAGACTTTCCCATTTCTCTATTCATGTTTACTTGGTCTGTTATGTTTTTTACCATCAGCCAATGATTTTCATGCAGAATTTGATGAAATTTTGCAATGTTTTCATCTGTTCTGTTCATTACTGGCAGTCTTGATCTCTCTTCATCAGTGACTCTTTCTCTTCAGAAAAACATTTAATTCATTTGCACACTGCTATTTTCTTCATAGTATTATCCCCATAAACTTGGACTAACATGTCCTTGATTTCACTTTCACTCTTGCCAAGTTTAGCAAGAAAGGTAGTATTTGTTCATTGCCCTAATTCAAACCCAAACAGTCTTATGATGGCACACAAACACTCAACAACAATAATGAACACCACGCAGAAAACACTGCCACACTTTGACATGAATACAGCTCTGAGACACTGATGTACCAAGTTATGAAACCTTTCAGAATTGTTTGTGCAGTGCTGCCAGTGTAAGGGCATGGTGGTAAGTTGGTGAACTTAATTGTCAGGCTACATGTGTGTAGACAATTTGTTTTTCAAAGTAACTTCAACTCTTCACACTTCCAGAATAAAGGAATTACAAGTTGTTAAGCTTTTCTTTGTATTCGACAATATCTGGCCAGTTTAAGTACAATTTGCTAGAGAAATAAAAGGTTATTTATGTGTAATCTACATGTCTTACTGTATGTAATAAGAAGCATAATAAGAGAGAAGCTTTTTTTTTTTCTTTTTTGAGACAGAGTCTTACTTTGTCACCTTCAGTAGAGTTCTGTGGCATCACAGCTCACAACAACCTCAAACTCTTGGCTTAAGCGATTCTCTTGCCTCAGCCTCCCAAGTAGCTGGGACTAGAGGAGCCCACTACAATGCCAGGCTATTTTTAGAGATGTGGTTTAGCTCTGGCTCAGGTGGTTTTAAATTCCTGAGCTCAGGCAATACACCAGCCTCAACCTTCCAGAGTGCTAAGATTATAGGTGTGACACACTGCAGCTAGAATAAGAGAGATGCTTGATTGATAACTTAATTTCAGATCAATGAAAACAAAATTGGTGTTCTGATGATAGTTTCTGATTGGAAATACTATAACCATTTCTAGCTTTCTTCTATTTTTTAATTTCAACATCAGATAATAATATATATTACCTCAAATGAAGTTCTTATCTTTCTTCTTAAGTTGTTCTCTACCTATTTGACCTCACAGAATACATGACCACCTCTAAATGTCTCTGTGGTGATTTTGCCTTGTAGTAACTTGCTTGGAATTTATTGTACCATTATATACAATATTTTAAATGCACATTTTCATTCAGGAGCTATAATTATGACAGACTGTGTTTATATTTCTCTACTTTTGCCATATTATCAAAAGTATTATTAAAATCAATCAAGATTTTGATATTGTAAGTTAATGAAAAGCATAAGCTGTGCAAATATATGTATGTTTTAATATACCCAAATACATATTTAATATACCCATGTATTATAACCAAAGAGTATATCCAGGATTTTTTAGGATATATTTTAATACATCATTTAATTGAAATTATTGAAATTAAACATTGAAGGAAAAAATAAAGCCTCTTTAATTTCCTAATTGTTTTAGCAGTTGTTCATTGGCTCTGTACTTAGGTAGAAATAATTTGAACTTGGGCTTCAGTAAATTACTTAAATGCTCTTAACAACAATTTTTAAAAATTTATTGTTGGTGATAACAATAATTTTTTTATGAAATGAAAATAATAATGGTTTCCACCTCATTAGCATTATGCATAGATAGGAAGCTAAATACTGTTATGGCTACATGGAGATTTCTCACGGCTAGTCCTGTTGTCATCATCATCTTGGTCTTCATCAGTGATTTTTCACATTTTTTCTCAGTTTGATTTGGTTATTAGCAGACGACTTAAATTTCCACAACTTTAAATTCCATTTGAATTCAAGATACCTATTTGCAGCTTATTCATTATATGACTTTATTTACTGATTTGTCTGGATTTAGATTCTTCACTTGCTCAACAATGATAATACTTGTTAGTAACTTGCTATACTGTGGTGCTATGAAAAAAATCAGAAAAGGACATGCACACTGACTTCTAAACTGTAAATCTCTAAAATTTATTAATTTTACTGAGACTACAGAAATAATAAAAATTTAGAAAATATGAAAAAATACCAAATAATGCTAGCCTACCCTAAAATGTTTCCCAGTTTTATTTCAATATTGAAACCTATCTGAATTTTGAGAAGCAACTGTTTAAAGCTAAATATTCTATTGATAATTTACTAACTATTCAATATTAATTTATAATATTCAAAATTATAGGCTACCATTTGAATAAAAGTTCATAAAACTTTATCTGATGAAAGCAATTTTCTTTCTGATATATAGTACCATGGCTAGTTATATTAAAACAACAATGAAAGTAAGAAATCAACCATTTCCTATTTTTCACTGAAAACATAAAACACAATGGAACGCTCCTAAATGTGACATTCTGTTTATCAGTGTACCTTTCGTAGGAAAAATTGCTTTTAAAAACCTCTCCCTTTCCAATGATCAGGATAGAAAATTTACTTTTATCTTAAAAAAGAAAAAAAAATGCTTACAAGTAAGCCTCTTTTACTTACAATATTGAGCAGAAGGAATGTTATTAAGACGACCGTAAGAAAATACAAAATGATTCCTGATTTGAATAATACAACTTTGCTTTAAAAGTATGTCTTCTGTGACTACTTCAACTCCACAAAAATAGGTATTGCAATCAATTTCCCTTTAAGAAAACTGAGATGGGAAAGCCACAGAAGTAAGAGGTAAAATTTCAGCCTTCTGATAAAAATTTTGATTTGGAAATAAGAAAAACATGCAGAGGTAAGAGGACAAGAGAATATATACATATTCTTTGTGTATGTGAAAGGGGTGAAAAGCAGGCAACATGATTTTAGCAATGGTTATAATCTCCACGTAAGCCATATTTAGAACATGTTGAAAAGGAAGCTTCAAGTTACTTCTACACTTGCCTAGGAGGCAAGGTTTTAACCTGAGTATTAAAATATTAAATTTATTGCTCAGCCAATGAATAGTGAAGTCCTCTTTCCCTGACTTGTCCATTTGCCCATTGATTTCTACTGATGTTTTCCTATTAAAAAGCAACCGTGTATGCTATCAGGATATCCTGTTATATGCATGTATTAGAAATTCTGATAAAGATAGTCCAAGCTCCATTGAATACATTGCAATGAACAAGTAATTGTTCCGTAGTATTATAATTAAATAGAGGAGTCTTGGTAAATGCTACTTTTTAGAAATTAAATCATAGCTGTGTACATTAGTACAATCCTGTGGTACAATGTGAACAATATACAGATCATATACAATCTGAAATATTTTCATCCAACTGTTCGACATAACCTTCAAGGGATTTTCTTGGTTATTATATGAAAACATGTATTCTGCATTTAGTAAGTTTCACCTGTACCTTTCTGCAGTGCACCATAAGTGTGATCCCACCAGGTTATGCCTCTGACAAAAGTTTAAGAACCAGAATCTAAAGAGAACTCAAATGTATTAGCAAGAAAAGAACAAGTGATCCCATCTTAGGATGGGCAAAAGATTTGAAGAGAAACTTCTCTAAAGAAGACAGGCACACAGCCTTCAGACACATGAAAAAATGTCGTCATCCTTAATCATCACAGATATGCAAATCAAAACTACCTTGAGATATCATCTAACTCCAGTAAGATTAGCCCATACAACAAAATCCCAAAACCAGAGATGTTGGCATGGGTGAGGAGAAAAGGGAACACTTCTACATTGCTGGTGGGAATGCAAACTAATACATTCCTTTTGGAAAGACGTTTGGAGAATACTCAGAGATCTAAAAATAGACCTGCAATTTGGTCCTATAATTCCTTTACTTGGTATATACACAGAAGATAAATGCTACTTATTAGTCCATCATGGCATTTAATTGATATAATGCCAAGCTGAATTTGAAGAGATTGTAAATTCAACTCAGTGAAGGACAAACAGGTTGAATTATGTGTACTGTTTTAGGAAAACCCTTAACATTCTCATAAAAAAATTAAATAGGGATAATTTAAAGTCTTACACATATAGTTATTGTTTGGAGGAGCAGATATGACATTATCCTATTGAGAATCAGGGCACTCTTTTTATTGAATTCATCTAATGGCCACAGCTAAAGTGCTGAGTTAGTTTTGGTATATGTCATACAGAGAAATTAGCCAACTTCCAAAAATAGATAATGAAGGAATTAACATGTCCTAAAAACATGAAATTATAGCCTATAACAAAATATAAAAAAAAAAATCAGAATTATTTAAAATTTTAAAAATGTGCTTTGAGGAATGTATGTCATCTGTCTTCAAGCAGTTGATGTGTTAGCATGTAGAACTGAGTTCAATTTTATTATTATTATTATTCTGGATGTTCCTTACCCAAATTACAGTATGCCTGATCATCACAGATTGAGCCTACATTGTCCTGTGAGTATACTAAAGTCTATATCTGTTTTTTGGTGTTATTTTTTTTAACTTACTTCTCCACAGCCAATTCCCCTTTTAATTGAACTTACTTATTTCTCTTTTTTTCTTGTTAAATGCTATAAAGGCAGTCCAGTTTTTCAATACTTGGAATCCCATTCCAGCGCTTAAGATTGATAATTGGATTCTATCTTAACCATGAACACAATACTTTTATGACTGTCCAATTATCAACCTGGATTGTCCATTTCAGTTCTGCATTCTCTTGTTGAGATGAACTATTTTATTTTATTTTATGTCTTCATTATATAAAGTGTTAAACATTACTGGATACAAAAGCTCTAACACAGAGATTTTATTTATTTTATTTTATTTTATTTTACTTTTTTACTACTGTTTTCATGTTCTATATCTCTAGGACCATAGTCATTACTCCTATTTCCAGTTTTCTATGGTTCTTAACAAACAGAAAAATCTTTTATATGAATATTACATACCCATTTTTCATTAGAAAATAAACATTGGATTGTTTTCATCAAGTGATGCTTTGACTTTTTTATAAATTACAAGTTAATTTTAACATACAAGGAATTAGGTTACAATGCTTGCATTTCAAATCCAATTCTATCTCTTAAAAATATTTTTACTGTAAGTCTCTGCTTGTCTGAAAATAATGACTTGCTGAAATAAAGGTCAGGTGTTGTACATTTCATTTCTGGTTAATTTTTGAATTTTCAGAATGATCTTCTCACCTCTTTTTTATTTTTAATTTTGGTGGACACACAATGTTTTTCCATATTTGGGAGATACTTATGGTATTTGATATAAGTGTATGATGTGCAGCGATGGAGTCTGAGTAATTTAAATTTCCATCGCCTCAAACATTTATCACTTTTTTGTGATGTGAACATTCTGTATCTTTTATTTATTTTTTTCCTTTTACTAAGTCATATACATATAGACCATGAAAACATTTATGCATTTATGAGGTACAATGTATTTATTTTTTATACAATTTGCAGTGCTTCCATCAAACTAACCAACATAGCTTTCACCTCATTTACTTAATTATTGTGTTAAGACATTTATCTTCTATTCTCGATAGATTTTGACTTGTACCCTTGCAATATGTTGATGGGAATGCAAACATTCTTTATCTTCTAGCTATTTTGAAAAATACATTAAATTATTTTTAACTATAGGTATCATATTGTGATCTTGAACATAGAACTTATGTCTTCTAACTATTTTTTCTACTCCTCAATCAATCCTTCTTCCCTCATTCCTCCCATCTTTCCCATCCTCTGATAACCATCAAATGAAATCTTCTATGAAATCAACTTTTTTTCACATTAAAACTTTTTTTAATTATTATGAGTAGAAAATCATGTGTATTTTTGAGGTACAAGTGATGTTTTGATATAAGCATACAATGCATGTGTAATAACTGAATAAGGGTAATTAGAGTGTCCATCACCTTGAGTATTTATTATTTCTTTGTGTTAGAAACAATTCGGTTCCACTCTGTTAGTTATTTCAAAGTATATAATAACTTAATGTTAATTGTAGTCACTTTATAGTGCTATCATTTATACTTCATTCTGTCCAACTATCTTACTATAATATTGCACTCATTAGCCATCCATCTTCCCCCCTTATAACCCTTTCTAACCATTAATAAACATCATTCTATTTTCTATCTCCACAAAATAAATTTTTAAAAGTTTTAGCTGTCATGTGTAAGTGAGAACATGCAAGATTTCTTTTTCTTTACTTGACTTATTCCGCTTAAAAAATGTTCTCCAGTTTCATCTCTACAGTGACAGAATGACATTCTTTTTCAAGGCTAAATAACATTCCATTGCATGTATGTATCACATTTTCTTATTAAGTTCAGCGATTGATGGACCCTTAGGTTGACTCCAAATATTGGCTATTGTGAATAGGGCTGCAAAAAAAATCAGGAGTATAGATATCTTTTTGATATATTTGTTTCTTTTCTTTTGGACACATACCTAGGAGTAGGTCTGCTAGGGTTTTTGCAGTTCTATTTTTAGTGTTCAAAGAACCTCCAATTTATTCTCCATCATGTTTGCACTAATTTACACTCTTGCCAACAGTGTGCAAGGGTTTTCTCTTCTTCATATCTTTGCCAGTATTCATTATCGCCTTTTTGATAACAGCCATTTTAACTGGGATGAGATATCTCATTATGGTTTTGATCTGCATTTCTCTCATGAATAATGATGTTGAATAGTTTTTCATCATAATCCTGTTGGGCACTTGTGTGTCTATTTTTAAGAAATATCAGTTCACATCATACACTCATTTTTAACTGGATCATTTGATTTTTTTTTTTTTTTTATATTGAGTGGTTTGAGCTCCTTATGTATTCTGGTCATTAATCCCTGTGAAAAGGGCAGTTTGAAAACATGTTCTCTGTTTATGTGGGTTGTATTTTCATTTTGTTGATAGTTTCCTTTGCAGAGCAGGGGCTTTTTAGCTTGATGCAATCCCATCTGCCCATTCTTGTTTTAGTCGCCTGTGCTGTTGATGTGTTGCTTAAGAAGTCCCTGCTCAGACCAGTGGCCTGCAGTGTTCCCCCTCAACATGACTTTCACAATTAAAATATTCAGTAACACTTTTATAGGCAATTTCATGTTTTAAAAAATGGCTTTTACATATAAGAATGTTTAGAACCACGTATAATGTTAATGCTTCTTACTTTTTTTTTAAGGTTCAAAATTCTCCCTACTGAGCAAAAACACAAAATAGGACTACTATGTCTTACAAGACACACACACACAAATTAATAGGAAAATTATTAATAATACATTCATGGGGGAGGAGCCAAGATGGCGGTCTATAGCCAGCTTTCTGCAGACGCTCCCGTCTAGAAGGAGAGTTAAAGGACAGAAATTTAGTGAGAAAGCCAATGGTTTGGAGCTGAGCCAAGAGACAAGGTCGAGGAACGCACATCAACCCTGCTGGAGTGACCTGCGACCCCAAGGATACAAATAAAAGATGCAGAGCACATCACCAAACAGGCAGGAGTCCCCTCCCCCAAGAGAACAGCTTGCAGTACA
>CAUYON010173756.1:0-43319 GCA_963573935.1 Arctocebus calabarensis | reverse complement strand
TGTTACAGATATCCTTCATGGCATTTCCTTGATCACTATATAAAGACATTAATACTCTACCTTTAATAAGTTTCGCTAGTACCCTGCTAAGATGCACCGTAGGTGTGTTCCCACTAATTGCCCTCCCTCTACCCATCCTCCCCCCACCCAGACTTTTAAATTTTCTTCACAGCTCTTTAAAAGAGGTATGGATAGATATATATTTGACAGATATAGAGATACTCATTATCACAACATTACAAAGCAAGATTCTTTAAAGATACTGAAATATAAGATGTTGTAAAAAAAAAAAGAAATAGTAGAGTTCCCCATGCCCTTCCTCCAGCTTCCACAAATAACGTTTTATATAACCACTGTACACTAGTTGAAATTTGCATTGGTATATTACTACTAATTCAAATACAGACTTTATTCTAATTTCATAAAAGTTTGCATGCACTTTGTGTATAAAGTTTGATATTTTCATCACTCACAAAGATCCGTGTAACCATCATCGTAATTGAGATGAAGAATAGTTCTGTTACCAACAAGGCAGTCCTTCACATTACACCCTCCCCCAACCCTGTTCCTTGGAAAGCATTAATATGTTCTTCATAATCATAACTGTCATTTTGAGAAGTTATATAAATGGAATTAGATAGTATGGAAGCAGTTGACATTGTGTTTTCATTATTCAGCGTAATTCTCTTGAGATGCATCCCATTTGTTGCATGGATTAATAGTTCTTTTTACGTTTCTGAGTATTATTTCATGGTGTGGATTCATTCACTCCCTGAAGGGCATTTTTGAAGTTTTCCAGTTTTTGGTGATTACAAATAAACTTTCTACAAACATCTGTGTATAGGTTTGTGCATGAACAAATGTTCATTTCTCAAGGATAAATACCCAAGAGTGGTGCTTTTGTGAGGTCAGAGCATAGGGTCTGTAATTTTATGGGAAGTTGCCAACCTCCTTTCCAGAGTTGTGTTACATTTCACCCAACATATGTTAATATTGTAAGTAGGTCTGTAGTGATAGCCCATTGCGATTGTGATTTGACTCTCTACTTAATAATTCTCATTCTTTTTAGTATGTTTTTATCTGCTACTCATACGTCATCTTTGCTGAAGTGTCTGTTCAAGTCTGTTGTCCTTTCCCTATCTGGACTGTTTTCTCACTAGAGAGTTCTTTATATATTCTACATATGTCTTGTGTATATGAAACTTGCAAATAAACAATTTGCAAGGATTTCCCAGTCTTTAGCTTCCCTTTCATTTCATTCTTTTAGCAATGACTTTTGCATACAACTCTGAAATTTTGGTGAGATTCAATTTATTCATTTCCCCTTTTATAAATCATGACATTAGTATCTTGTCTAAGAATACTTTTCCTAGTCCTAGGTCATAAAAGTGTTTTCCTATGTTTTTCTCTCAAAGTTTGATAATTTTATCTTTTATATTTAGATCTATGAGTCATGCAAGTTAATTGTTTTCTGTATGAGTTTTAGGTTCATTTTTATACCTATAAATGTCCAATTATTAAAGCATCATTTGTTGAAGATTATGCTTCCATTGAATTCCTTTGGAACCTTCATTAAAAATTGTACTTATGTGGGACTATATTTTGAGTTCTCTTTTCTCTTCCATTTATCTGTGTGTTTATTTTTCACCAATACCACATTACCTTGATTACTGAATATCGTGGAAGTCTTAATAAGCAGGTGGCATGTTTTTTTTTCTAACATTCTTCTTATTTTGCAAAATTTTTGTTGCTATTCTAACTCCTTTGCCTTTCCATAATTTCTAGAACCAATTTATGTATATATACAAGTAATTATGGTAAGCCTATAGATCAATTTGGAGAGAATTGACATCTTTACTAGGTAGACTCTTCCATTCTATGAACACAGAATGTCTCTCCATTTATTTCTTTGTCTTCATTGATTTCTTTCATTAGAATTTTATAGTTTTCAGCATACAGATCCTGTAGTTGTTTGTGAGATTTATACCTAATATTTCTTTTTATTTCCTTCTAGGAGTGATTGCAAATGGTAAAAAATACTTTAGCATCTAAAATTAAATACGTACATATATAACTCCTTGTAAAGTTATATTTTTCTTGCTTTTCATGTTTGGCAGATAAAATGTCATTCAAGGGCACGTATTTGCAGCTCTACTGTTCTAGATATTAGCACAAGCTCCTAAGAAACAGGAATTTGGTCTCTTTAATTCAAACTAAAGTTGGATATGTAGTAGGTACTAAAAGTTTGTTGCAGGAATAAAGAAATAAATGAAGAACATTGTAATTTTTTTAATTACTTCTCAATTCATGTATATCTATCTATATAGTGAGAGAGATATCATACACAGGTAAAATTAATACCCACAAATTCATGTACATATTATTCCTCAGCATTTCTTCACAGATTGAGGCATGCCACAAGGAATTCTCATCACATTCCCAGGAAAGCATTTGCAATATGCTGAAATTCTCTAAGATGTTTAAGTTCTATGAGGGCCTAACATACAAAATTCTTTTTCACTGATGATTGCTTGTGTGTAGTGCACTCTGAGACACAGCAAATGCTCAAGAGGTATTTGTTAAATAATTAAAGACATGTGTAACTGAGGGATTAAAAATTAGGATAAAAAAATATGTGACTTCTGTTGCACATGGTTGAAATCCCTCCAGGCATTCACTCAATACCTAGAGATGTTGTTTCTATTTTTCAAGTCTGCATCACACATTAATGTTTTTAATCAGTTAAAAAAAAAACTGTAACATAAGCATTTCCTAAGTCATAAAAAATTATTTTAATTATGTTATTGGATTGGTAATATCCATTTCTATATCACAATATAATATGAGCACTATGCCCATTAAACATTTTTATCAGTCACTGTATATGTTTTATAATTTTTTCACATGTGCAATTCTTGATTACACAAAAAATGCATATTTATATGCATGATTATTTTCTTTATATAACTGGGAAGAATATACACACATTTTTAAAGTATAAATGATACAAATGTGTGATACACACACATTTTTAAAGTATATACGATACACATTCAAAATGACCTTCCAGAAAGACGTTCTAGTTATTTTCCTAAGTCTTATTATGGTACTCTTGAAAGTATAGCCAATACTGAGGGGAAAACAATTTTTTTTCCTATTTGATAATCAAAAATGAAGTCTTATTTTCTTTTCATTATTTCTCTAGTAATGGGGAAGAACAAATATTTTCCTGTATTTACTTGCCATAACTTGTGAACCTACTTTCGTAGGCTGCCTCCCTTTCATCCCGATTTTTAATACCCGACTCAGAGGCACATCTGCAAATTGGAAATTGCATGGATTCTCTTTTCTTCACCTTGAGGAATACATGGTTCACACTAGAATCCTTTAATTAGATCTTAAGACGAGGGATGTGGGTGAACAATCTCTGGAGTCTCCCAGGAGGGAAGGGACTAGCCAGTGTTTTACCAAATTTTACCAATTTAGCTTTGCTCCTGGACATACAGGTCATGTATCTCATGTCAAGAAAATGTACTCAGACATGACATATACAACATCCATGCCTGTCCCATAAACATTTCTGCTGTTTCTCTTGCTTTTTCTTCTCCCTGGATGAATGGACAGAAATTCAGACCTAGGACCAAGAGCATTGGATTCCAGGACCTGGATTCTGATGGTTCATCTTCTCTCTCTACAATGCCCTTTTCTCTTTGACCAAGCAACTCATTTCTCAATGGTACTTAATCAGGAGACCTTTGTTCATTATAATATTTACTTCCTCATTTCACCTTCAGGATATATTTATTAATATGTGCTAGACATTAACGCACACACAAAGTATCCTTTGATCATTGTGAAGTGTTAGAAAACAGTGACCATGACAATTTCCTGCTGTCAAGGCACATCTAGTTACTAATATGATTGTGTACAAATCCATAAATGGATGTCATACTAAGAATGTAATATACAAGAGGGCTACAAATTAAATGACATGTAAGTTTTCAGAAGCATATTTATGACTGTGGATATCCAGAAAGAATTAAGGATTATGGAAGAAATTTAGTTCATCTTAAAGATGAATAAACAAGTTAGATATTTGGGAGACAGAGGATATTTCAGTAAAGGGAAAAAGGCAACAAGTTTTACAAGAACATGAGGACAGAAGCCTGCTAGTGGTAAATATATGGTCCATTTGAGTAAAAATAGCATTGAATACATTTAAAGAAAGTAAAAAGATTGAGATTGGGGTCAAATTATAGAAGGATAAAGTCCTGGTGATTTTAAGGGAAACTTAAGAGAAACAAGGAAACATTAGTAGTGAGGAGCAGGGTAGAGGTTAAAGATGTTCTTAATGAGATCTCTGTTGGATCTCCTAAGGCTGAAAAGGATAAGTTAAAATAAGCGTTGTAGAAGCAAAATGAACCCAGAGAAAGCATTATCGCAGAAGACTGTTTCTGAAATTGAGGCTATTAAGTAGAAAGAAGATAATCCCCACTTACATGGAAGTGGCAAGAAAATAGGTCCAATTGGACTAAGATAAAGGTATTTATTTCCATACTCCCATTTTGCATTAATACTTCTTGAAATGTAATGTGTAAGGACATGAATAGAACCTGATTGAACTAGAAAATTGACCATGAAGTGGCAATGCAGAGGGAAGACTACATTTTATTGTAAATAATGTAATTTGAAAATTTCAAGGAATCTATTTATGAAATCTTTCATCTATTCTTTCGCCTCCACCGCCTGCCTCACCATGAGGATATCTTCACAATAAAATAATAACTCAGGAGGGTAATTGAGTGAATATCAAAGGGAAGTGCTTTGTGCTGTTAAGAAAGGCCTTCTATAGCACCACTGATTATTACTAATAATTGTAATAATAATGATAAAGAACTGCATAGGTGGGGAGTTGAAGGAAGAAAAGCCAGCATGGTAATACTTTCTGTAGCAAGACAGACTCGAGAAGATGTGGGTAGATGGGGTACTTTTTTGTAGGAGCTGAAATTCACTCCTTGCATTCTTAAACAGAGAGAATCCACAGATTGTATTTAATAAACAAGTAGGCAGAGCAATCTACATGCCCAATAAATTTATAAGCTTCTGTGGTGGGTGCCACTGTCAGAATCAGACTACTGGTAAGAAATGGGCCTCATTGTATCCTTGCTTTGTCTCCCACCTATTGGCTGTTCAAGTTGGAAGGAGAGGGTGCACGGACAACCTTCTTTCTCATTCAGAGCATGAGCTTACTGTGTTTTAGGGAAATTGCTCCAGTGGAAAACAAGGAGGGGGAGGAGAGAGCAAGTCCTGGGGTCCATAAATTATTTTAGAGTGAGCAGAGAGAAGAGCTGCTGACAATATTCTATCTCAAGGCAGGCCCTTAATACATTTATGAAGAATCTTGACTCAGATCAGGGTTGGAAACAAAACTGAGTTTGTTCGTTTGTTTTCCTAAGCACAAAATTATCTTTTTCATGCATTTGCTATCTAGAACAAAGATGCTTGGTTTGTACCACTTCCTTTTTCCATCTCCTATCACAATTCTGTTTGTACCATGAGTTAGACAAAGAGAGCCAGACACAAGTCCTGGAGAATATCATGAAGTCTGGAAGCCAAAATGGTGGGAAGGTGGTGAGGAATAAAAACTTCCCTATAGAAACAATGAACGCTGCTCTGGTGATGGGCCCACTGAAGCATTGCACGTAACAAACCTTTGTACACCCTTAAAATATTGTGAAATAAGGAAAAAAGGAAAAATCACTGCCTACTTTCACTGCGTCCTCCCGTTTGCACGTGGTATCACGCATGCTGCTCTATTTCCTTCTAACAATTACAATAATTTTCAGGTGTGTTGTCTGCTTTCTCTGACGAGACACACTTTCTGCCTGAAGGTGTTACCACTGCAGTCAAACACCTGCTCATCTGCTGTCTAGTTATGCTCAGGGTATTCACAAAAGGCCACATAATAGAAGAGGGGCAGGATGAATGTGCGCAGAGTCTGTAAATCAAATGAACAAATGAAGAAATACTAACCTGAGGTAGATGAGGGCCCCAGACCCTTAACTGTGAGGAACCAACTCCTGTATCCATCATTAGGTAATTGACAATAACAGCAATGGCAACAACAACAAAAAGTGAAAAATTTTAAGAATTTTAGCCAGCTCTCCACAAATAAAGAAATTTTTAAAAATCAACAGATAAAATCAATGGCTATTGGCCATTAGTATCTATCCCACAGGATTATGGTTTGTTCTTGTTATTAGAAGACTCGCGTGTGTCCTGGACTGAGAGCTGCCTTCACCTCTATCAACCAACGCTCACTTTTCTGAGACATCCCATTCAGCTCCCTCTTTACCCAGAGTAATGTTCTCCCCAGAATCCGACCACCGCCGACTGTGGTAGAAATACCTGTGACATGCAGGGCGCTGATGACAGCTGTTTGTCTTTCAGCAGTAGGAAGAGCAGCTGTCTTTTTACAAGTCCACCCCCACCCCCAGCACACAGCCCAGACGGCTTTTCTTTCTCTCTGGGAGCAGGAAAACAATCTCAGGCCCACAAAAGCAGCAAGGCGGATAAAGCCGATTCTTGTCAACCTCACACACAGTCTCATTACTCGGCGACTGCAGACGTGGTCTGAAGTCATGGCTCCTGCCAATCTGAAGTCTTCACAAGCTAAAGCCAAGAGATCGAAAATCTGAGATTACGCGCGCAAGGGGATGGGAGTTGTTTATAGCTCTTGCTCAGCCCCAGAAAGCCCCTGGCCAGAAACAGCTTTATGAAGGAAAGTAAATTTTTTTCCACAGCTGAAAATAAATATGTTTGGTCGGAGGAAACACAGGGCTCGTTGGGGAGGCTGAAGGCCTTGTGGGTCCATGGAAAGGGTGGGGGGTGATTACAAGCAATGTTTCCTCAGACCAGGGAGGGCTGCACAGGACAACCAGCCAGGCTGGCAGCACAAAGGCGTTGCCGTTTCTCTCACTGTGAGATGGGACTAGTTACAACCCTCTCCACGTGGGGTCTTGCTGTAATTGGTAACTAGGTCAGATTTGATGTCAAGGTCTCATTTTACTCGACATCTTGAAAACTCAACCAGGTACCCTTGGAATTGGAGCTGCTCAGATTCCACTTGAATATCCAAGGACAAAAGGTCTAAGGTTATTAAAATCTGCTTCTCATGGATCGTTTGATGTTCAATACCACATTATTCTTAAATTACAGTGTCAGGTAGGAAGCAGCAAATGCAATACATTTCCTCAATTTTCTATTTATCTCTCTCAACATTCAGCACATACACATACAGTCATTTATTCAACGGTTGGAAATGATGAATTCTTTATGCACAGCAGACACATTTGGTGATGGTTATGCAACACATCTGGAGCAATTCCAAGGGATGGTCGCTGTCCTCAACTACCACACATTCCCAATGGGGAAGAGCAAATCATCGTGACGGAATCGTTATGAGTTCTGTAATATCAGTAATATCGAGGTGTGGGAAGCCCCGCTGTTGATGTGTGGCACTCTTAACTTTGAAGAGGACACGGCAAAAGCACAAACCACACAACTGAAGGACAGTGACATGTTTGTGATGGACGGATGATGGAGGAATTAGCGGTTTTACTCATCTCGAAATAGAAAGGAAGGAAAGTAGGTCTCTGGAGATTATAAGCCCTGGGCCTGGAAGTATGGGCAAATGCCTTAAAACGTGTAATGATATTTATAAACTTTCTCTCCCAAGAAACTGTGTTTACACATAAACAGTTTTGAACACAATTCCAAGAAGTTCCCAGAAGGCCTCAGAGCAGCTGCAGGTCATCCAGGACCGTGTTAGTTTCCTTCCCCTTTGCTTCCTTTACTTTCCAGGCAGGGAAGCAGGGGGGTAAAGGAGAGGCCTTACACCAACGGTGTTACGAACGTCAAAGTGCACATCCACAGGTTCACACCTCAGACCCCTCTCAAACTCTGCGTTTTCACAACCACATCTGTGTGGTTTGGGGGCAAGGAAGTCACCCAAATTCTGGTGCCCACCCTCCAAAGCCCGTGACATTTCCCACTTATTTGGGCTCACTGTGACCCCCTCCTTTAAACCATGGGTTTTGTGTACCGGCCTCTTGTGCAGCTTAGAGGACACTAGAAGGCTCTCATTCTCAACCTTCTTTCTCATGATTTCCAAGCAATGAATTCCCAGCTCATGATGGGAAACAGTGTCAATGCCAACCTCGTTCCCATAAGTTTGTCTTATGTGTCCGAGAAGATTGCAACTCTCTCAACCCACTGGGTCCCGACTTCCCATTTTTGCACAGCTCCAGTGGCTGGGCACATGTTATCTATGGATGTGCTTCATAATTTTCTGTTAGTTGGTTGTGGAATCAGTGTTTTAGTTTAGCTGAGCAATCTCCCTGTCATTCTATCAGGATCCAAATGGTTTGTGTGTGTCTATTTTTGAATTTTGTTTTGGACTGGTCTTGTACACTCCTGTGTCTACATAATTTGGTTTATTTTATTAAGAAATGTTTTGTTGGGTTTATCCTCAGCTTCTCCACTGCCTCCCCACGGTCCTTCCACAGAAAGCCTTTGTGTCGCACAGCTGGACTCTGATCCGCAATCTCCCTCCACACCGCAACAGGGCTGCCAAGCAGGCGGCCCAGCACCAGCCTGGACCAGCTGTTTGTGTGGTCCAGAGTGGCGAGCAGGGACCGTGGGCTCAGTTGCCTTGTCTGATGGGCCTCGGGTCCAGCCCTCTCAGGGAAGAGGCCCCAAGCACAAATGTTTGCCTTGCCGACTGGGAGTCCCACACGCAGCTGCCTGGTGATTGATAACTCCAGCAATGACACAAAGCGTTCAAACGCTGCCAGGCATGAGGAGCAAGGCCCTGCGAGCTTCCCTACTCAATCCCTCGCTAGATGGCCAAATCCTTATCTTCCGGCATGCAGGCAACCGAGACAGCAGGAGCCAGAAGGTATCCGATCCAGAGAAGCCCATTGTGACACCGGCAATTGTAACATGTTGGAAGGGGCAAGGGAAGGGCTTGATGCTTTTCACTTGTAAATTTGTCAGGATGACTGTAGGTAGGGGCTCAGCACAGATCCCACGTCTATACTGGAACGCGAGGACTGGATCTCAGTCTCTTCATACTTTATGGATAGAAATGCTGTGGGATATGAAGCTAGTGGAATCGGCTTCCAGAAAAATATTTCTGAAAGAGACTTTCTCTTCCAGTTAGCCTGATTCTAAGTAAGCCACAATGTGTCTACACACTAGCTTTTCATTCTTGTCATTGAATTTGTGCACTGGTATGGAAAGAAAAGACCCAACACAGTCATTAAAAGTAAAACAACCTGCCAAAATGGTTACAAATGGCAGATTTGGGTGTAAAATAGGGGATTAGCAACATGCACTCTTTTGAATTAACATCCCTCCAATCGCTTTTTCATTCATTTTCATTGTCACTGATTTAGTCAAAACGCTTGCCTTTCCTTTATGGTCCTTTTCCATGAAGCTTAGCCAGTTGTCTTGCCGAGTCCCATTGTAATCCATTCTGCTTACAGCAGTGAGGCTTCCCCGAGTTGTAGTCAATCAGACTTGTTTTCCCACTGACTATCTTTGAATGCCTTTGGGCAGCATCCAAGCTCTCAGATATAGAAAAGAAGGTCCATCGTAACTCCCCATAGCTTTCCAAATGCAGAACAAAGAGCTTCACAAACTTCTACATGACTGGGTTTCAGTCTGCCTCTTGTCAACCTAAACAGACAGAGCGAGGCTCTTTAAAAAAAGATGTTTATTTGGGGAATAGAGCACTGCAGTGGAAATAGAGCCTTCGAAAGCCATGTGCACACAGGGAGATGAAGGAAAACAAAACATTTTTTAAAGAAAAATGTAGACTACATATTTGGATAGTTATTGTTGGCAATAAGAACAAGGGTGACACTAAAGTTGGATAGAAAGTTATTGGGCAAATGTGTCCTCACAGACATATTTACATGTGTAAGGTTGCAACAGCCTTGTGTAAGGTTTTGTCATGGTCTGCGTTATCCAGCAGACAAGAATGAGAATCTCCTCTTCATGGTTTAATGGGCTCTATTTGTCAGGGATTTTATGAGATTAATAACTCCATTTTTATTCTGACCATGTTCAGAATCTTATATGCCAGGAATACTTGATTCTTACTCCCCGGATTTTGTCTACCCCACCCTCAGTATTGGCAAAGCATTGTGTTTCCCACACCGAGCTCTGAAGATTGTTAGTTTTAGATTAACTGGAGCTAAAGAGAACCAGCTATAGGAACTTAAGAAATTGGTGGAGATTATTCAAGCACACTCTCATGATCGAGTGTCTGGGAAGTCCTATAATAAACAGAAACATGGTTTTGTTTACTTAACCATTTTCCAAACATAGCTGAATTCGTAAGATTTTTTTTTTTCCAAAGGATACCCCAGTTAACGTGCTTCATGGTTCAACAATCTAGAAAACTCACTGGAAGCTCTTTTTCTTCCCGAGCCTTCCTTTGCTTGCCTGCCCCCCAGTTATGCTCCAGGGAGTTCTGTTTTCCTCATTCCACATATTGAGGACCCTCAGCATAGGACTTGACGATTTGCTGTTCTTGTGACCTTGGACCAGTTACTTACCATTCATATTAGTCAAGACGCATTTGTTTGTAATTTACCAATAATAATTGGATTAGTTTAAGCAAACGGTCACCATTCCTTAGCTCTAAAATTTGGCAAATACAATGATATTTATGATTTCCTTGGTTGTAACTTAGTGGTTCTCAATTTTTTCCCTCCCCAGTTCACAAAAAGACATTTTTCGATGTCTGGAGACATTTTTGTCACAATTATGTGAAAGAGGGTGCCAGTAGCATCTAGCGCACAGATGTCAGTATAGCAAAACCTTTCACATGAGAAAAAATGAGAAAATTTTGAGCCCCAAATTGAGCAACCTTGGATATAACTAGGTCTGAACACTCCAAGTCATCAGTTTGAAGACATTTGGTCTTCATTTCCCATTTCTACTCTCACGACTTGGCATTGTTTTTGTGTAGTGGGGAAACAAGTTTCCACTGACATCAGATGTAATGATTTCTAGTTCTATGACCTAAGAGAAGTCATTCTTACCAGGTTCAGTTAGAAAAAATATGAGAGAATTCACTTAATTGGCCCACATTTAATCATGTATTCCTTACAAAATCATTCCCTGAAGATGCTACAATGATTTCAATGTAGACCATACCACTATCTTTTATTTTATTTATTTATTGATTGATTGATTATAGAGACAGAGTCTCATTTTATCACCCTTAGTAGAGTGCCGTGGCATCACATAGCTCACAGCAACCTCCAACTCCTGGGCTTAGGTGATTCTCTTGCCTCAGCCTTCCAAGTAGCTGGGACTACAGGCACCCACCACAATGCCCACCTATTTTTCTGTTTTGCCGTTTGGCCGAGGCTGGGTTTGATCCCGCCACCTTCAGTATATGGGGCCGGTGCCCTACTCAATGAGCCACAGGCGCTGCCTATATTCATTTTTTTTTATTAAGTCATTTGTACATCTGTATTACTTAAGTCATTTATTAAGTCATTGTACATTCAATGTGTTGATTATCCGTACAAATTGGAGTGCTTACATCCTACGAATCAGCATAGCTTTCACCTCATTCACCCAATTACAGCATTAAGACATTTGTGTTCTACACCTGATAGATCCAACTTGTACTTGCAATCTGCTCCATAGGTGTGGTCCCCCTATTAACCCTCCCTCTATGGACTCGCCCTTCTCCCTTCCCCTCTCCCTCTCCTTCCCTCCTTCATCTTAGGCTATAGCTGTGTTTCATTTTTCATATCAAGTGTGAGTGATTATAAATTTCTTTCACAGTAGTACTGAGTACATTGGATATTTTATTTTCCATTCCTGAGATACTTCACTAAGAAGAATATTTTCCAGCTTTACCTCTTTTATGTGTACATGGATGGAATTCCATCCAAGTAAACATAAAAGAGGTAAATCCTCCATTTTATTTTAATGCTGCATAATATTCCATGGTATACATATACCATAATTAATTAATCCATTCATGGGTTGATGGGCACTTGGTCTTCTTCCATGACTTGGCAATTATGAAGTGAGCTGCAGTGAACAATCTGGTGCAAATATCTTTATTGCCAAATGATTTTTGGTCCTTCAGATATACACCTAGAAGAGGAATTGCAGGATCCAACAGCAGGTCTACATTTAGATCCCTGAGTGTTCTCCAAACTTCCTTCCGAAAGGAACGTACTACCTTGCATTCCCACCAGCAGTGCAGAAGTGCTCCTTTTTCTCCACATCCACGCCCACATCTGTAGTTTGGGATTTTGTGATGTGGGCTACTCCTACTGGAGTTAGATGACATCTCAGAGTGGTTTTGGTTTGCATCTCTCTGATGGTTAAAGATGATGAGCATTTTTTTCATGTGTCTGTAAATCATGCACCTGTCTTCTTCAGAGAAGCTTCTGTTCATGTCACTTGCCCACAATGAAGTGGGATCACTTGTTTTTTTCTTAGTAATAAGTTTGAGTTCTCTGTGGATTATGGTTATTAGATCTTTGTCGGAAATAAAACCTGCAAAAATCCTCCCCCATTCTGAGGGCTGTCTGTTTGCTTTACTTACTGTGTTCTTAGTGTGTTCCACCAGCAGTGCAGAAGATTTTTAATTTGATCGGATCCCAGTAACCTACCACTTTCTTTTAATAGAATGAATTTATTCAACTAACATGTATGTTCATTACGACCTACTATGTGCCAGCGCAGCTTCAGGCTCTGGGACCACTGTGATAAATATAAATTCTTGCTCTCATGAGGGAGATAGCAGCAAATGAAATAATAAAATTTGCAATAGATAAAATAACTTCATAGAAGGTCAGTACCTTGAACAATGTAAAGGGGTAACATCCTGGAGATTTGCTGATGGTTATGAGTAAGAGCAATAGTAATGATAATAAAGACAGTTGTTATCCTTGAAAAGAGCTATTTTTGTAAGCCCAGGGTTTTGAAGCAGTTTACATGGGTGATACTGTTCCTTCTTACATCAAACATGTGATATTTCATTATTGTTATCTTAATTTTACAGATGAGGCAAGTGAGACTTACAGACGTTTAATAATTTCATCTATTATTCTGTTAATGGTGGTAATATACACATAAGATAAAACTTTCCATCTTAGCCAGTTTCAAGTGTACGGTTCAGGGGCAGCAAGTCTTGTCCCAATTTTAAAGGCAATGATGCAAGAGTTGGGGAGAGGTTGTATGAGGCAGCCAAAAGCAACTTTTGTCAGTTTCTTAGAATTCACTCTTTTATATTAAAATGGAGGCGTCAATAGCATTATGGAGCTCATTGTTAATACATGTAAAGATCCTGGCCAAATGGCTGATGGGTGGCATATGTTTGATGAACTATATGATGGGAGGTTAATGATGGTGCTGATTAAAAGGCAGGTCAGAAATCAAAGTGGATAGTCAGCATCTGATAAGAAAATATCATATACAAATCAGAAATCAGAACAGAAAACACATCGTTTTACTTTTGATTGTCATTTTCCAATATCAGCAATTAGGCCCTTTGATTCACTTGTTTTCAGAAATATACCACAAGTTAACCAACTATTTCTAGTAGTACTGTTCTCAAGAGTTGATTTAAAGTAGTGAAATATGCACTGTTTGAAATGTTTGTTGCCAAGACAGCATTTAAATTGTCACACAATTAAGTCTGATTACCGAGTGAGTGGTAATACTTTCTTCAACAATGTGAAGGTAAATTTGTTTTTAAATTAGGAAACACCTACTGTCAATCAGTCCAATGTTGATTTGAGGATCATTGGGGGAAAAAGGAGATTAATACTATTATCTTAGAATCAATTTTTTCTAATAAGCATTATACTTGGATTCTGCAAAAATCTTTCTTTTCTAACCAGTACCATGGCAAACATAACATAGGGCTTTTTGAAACATGTGAATAAAATCTAGCAAAGCCTTCAAACATGTGAATTGGAGGTAACTCAGAGATTTGGAATCCTAGAAAGCTCCCATCAACAGTTGGATGACTGACCAGAATCTCACTGTTTTCGCTGCTGCATTAGAAATACATTACGATTTCTTCTGCTTCATACATGGTTTTGGGGGGAGTTACAAAAGGGAAACAGAGAAGCACCCAGCTACAGAGATAAATGCAGGGAGAAAACCTTACAGTGGCAGGAACAAAGAAAATCATCTTGTTTTGGGCATAAAACATCACTGGGTAAATATACCCTGGGAACAATATACGTAGAACATTCTAAGTTTTGCCCTCTGTGCTGTAGAAAGACATCTACCAAGTGAAATTTTGCTATCTGGGGTACAAGTGAAATGAAAGATGTTATACAGAAAACAAGATGCCAGAAATGGCCAACATTAACTCTATTTTCTGACGACCAGTAGATAAAGATGGCTCAGTTTTATACTCAATTATATTTTGTACCAAAGGCACGCAGCAAATCGTAAAGAATAAGGTTAACAAGCACTTGTGCAACCCATCATCCCACTTCATTACCCAATGACTCGTTCCTCTTGGGTTGTCTTCCCCAAACACTTCCCCCTGCTGTGGCCCTCACAGGATGCAGCACTGCTTCCCTGAGTTTTATTAGCATTGACACACGTAACTTTAATACAAATAGCCTGCAACTTCTTTGTAAAGAGCAACTGTGTGTCCCTACTCCCAGTCTACACACCTGTCACTCGGATACACTCTTTCACTTGTCCTAGTTTATGTAAACAGAAAGTTGAAACATTTATATAATCCTTTCTACTTTCTTTTTCTTCTTTTACAGTTGGGAGAAATGAGCCTTAGAGAATATAAACAACTTGTCAAGGTCATACACTATAATACCAAGCAATGAATCAAGAGCAAATACTCAAGATACTCTATTTTGGAAGATAAGTGTGAGCCAGTTCATTAGCTATAAAACGCACTATATCAATGTTTCTATTTCTCTAGGAACAATGATCAATTTAAGTTAGTTGAATATTAGATATTTCTATTCCATACACTGATTTTCTTAAGTCTGAAAAATCAGAAAGGCTGCATTACTGCATGTAACATATAAGAACCATATCACACCAATCTTTTTGCACAATACAAAGTGGAGAGGAAAGAATCTTAGTTGACTATTTTATCCTATGAAACATTCAAATTGACTGCCTACATCTAATTTTATGAAGCCTATGTAGTCAAGCCAGTAATTAAGTGGAATAATTTGCCATTCATAAACACGTATTTTATTTGACACAAAGGAACACCATCCAGCAACTCCTCCTTTTCTCAAATGTAGCCCGTTATTAAATTTTGATGGTGACTTCTTGTGTTCATATAATCACCTTTTAACAACTCACTGCTAAGTTGTGTATGATAAAATGTTTTAAAAATAAAGCCAATTTTAAAAATAGTTGTCAGCAAAAGAAATGAACATTTTTGTAAGGCATTATTTAAGAGATTATAATCAAATTTCGTTTTAGTTGAATTAATGTTTTCTTCCTACTCCTTTTCCCCACTGCTCCCAACAATATTATTTTAGGACGGACTTTGGTACAAACGTCCATCAAAACGTATTATCAATAATTCATTTACGTCAGTGTGTATATGTTCATAACGCATGACCATGTATATATTCAGAACTTGTAATTTCACCATGTTCTATCAATTAGCCCTTCCCTTTCTACCTAGGTCAAACAAAATATATGTCAAAGTAGATATAAAATTGTTACTCATAAAAAAGAAATAAATTTCAAACAGGGACCTTACACTTCGATTAATACCTGCTTTTTTTTTCTAAAGGAAATTCAAAAAATATGTATAGTAATAAGGAGGAAGAGGACTTGAGTTGTTTTGAAATTATACTTAGCCCACCATAAATCTTCAAACAATGTCCAAAGTTTCAGAATCACAGTTCAGGGTATTAAAAATAAACCAAAACACAAATGCTATCTAGAATAACCAATTCTTTTATATCTGTCGGTCCATTTGCCTTCCCTCATCAATTCTTTGGTGCCCGAAATTCTATTATATAACATTCTTGCTTTCAGTTAAAGAATCACTGGTAGCCTCTGGGCATCAAAAGATTGACAATACTTGTAACTGGGCTCAGAGTCCTTAGCAAAATACCTAGACACGTTAAATCTTCTATATAGGGAGCTTAAATTGCTTAGGCCAGAAGTATATTACTTTAGAGTACAGCCCATTTTTCCTCAACCTTTGGCACTATTCACCTTTTAGACCAAATAAATTCCTACAAAAAAAAAAAAAAAAAAAAAGGAAAAAGTTAGCTGGGTGGGGGCACATGCCTGTCCTAGTTACTTGAGAGGCTGAAGTGGGAGGATCACTTGAGTCCAGGAATTCAAGACTGCAGTGAGCTGTGATCAACAGCATTCCAGCCTGGGGGACAGAGTAAGACATTGTCTCAAAAAGAAAATAGAACACAAAAAGGGTACAGTTGTTTAAAAGCAAGAATTTCAATATATTTATTAATATGGTTTAGGTATTCAGGAAATATTAAGTGAAAAAACTGACGACCAAAAGTATGTCTTAGTTATTCCTATTTTGTGGTGTGAAAAAAATAGATCACTGGGAGTATGGGAAAAAATTGTGACCAGTAGGTGGCAGGATTGCAGACTATTTTTAATTTTTCTCCTGCTCATACTTTATTATGTGTGATATTTATAATGCATTGTTTGCTTGTTAGTTTACAGACACATAAGCAGAGAGTGAGCCAAGCATATCAGAGAAAGGCCTTTCCAAACCCCACACTCTGCATCAGTGAGTTCTGAACACACTAGATGACGGACCCAAAAGGAATTAAGCGTTCTGAGAAAGCTGCTCCAGCTAATAATGCCCTTGTTTCTTAAAATTATTGTCTATGTAGAAGTACCTGGGTACCTTGGAGACCCAAGGACAAGACAGTCCACAGTTCTAAAGATGAACAAGTTTTAAGTAAAATTTAGAAAAGACAACCTACACACGACACTTTCAAGATGTTAATGTGTGTGTTGTGAACATTATGTTAGGGTTTCATGCAAGAGAAGCATCAAGGAATTGGTCCACTTACTGGAGGGGATGAGACTTGAACTACCAAGGTTGAGTAAGTCAGGTTCAAGGAGGGGAAAGGGCATACCCAGAAGGGGTGAAAAGACAAATGATACTGTGAGCAAAAGGATAGGGAGAAGGAGAAGACAGGTGAAGGCAACAAAGATGCTGACCGCGTTGGAGCAGAAAGGTTGGCGTAAGGGCAACCGGCCAACAGAGGTGAGCCTGGGATCCTAGAAAGGGCCACCCTCAGTAAAGAAGGAGTGTTCCAGGCCTGGCATTAACAGCATCGGTGCCTTTACCCCTCAGCAGTAAGTAGCAGAAGCCCCAGTCCTTGGCAAAGGCAGCTGCATAGAATCAATCTCTCAGGACATCAGGCCTAGTAATTTTTACCAGGTTAGTCTGCTTCTGGGTGACCCTGAACCTGACACAGCCCTTAAAACACGGAACTCCACGTGCACATTCCCACGTGATAGTACAGGGTCGTCGTGCCCAGTGGACATACCAAGGCCCAGCCATCTACTGCCTCATGTTTGGGGCTGGATCTGCGTCTCCTTCACTGTCTACTCAGTTTCATGTGATGCCTGAACGAGCTGTGAGCCTCATTGCCGCTGAGCAGACTCTGCGGTTAAATGGATTGCATTGGAATTTCAGCCTCCCACTTGCTCGGTGTAGGATTCTAGGCAAGATAGTCTATCCAGCTAAGTTTCAGTTTTGTTGGTGAACGTGTTATAATTGTTTCCCAAAAAAGATATGCTGAAGCCCTAACTCCTGCGAACATGACTTTGTTTAGAAATAGTGTCTTTGCAGATAGATATAATCAAGTAGAGGTGAGACCAGCCTGCATTAGGCTGGGTCCTGATCCAATGTAACTGGTGTTATTATAAGAGGGAAATTTGGACACATAGGTACACAGGCAGGATGCTAGGTGATAACAAAACCAGAGGCTGGAGTTACACAGTAACAAGCAAACAACCAAAGATCACTGCCAACCACCAGAAACCAGAGCGGCCAAGATGCTTCCTTAACATGTTTGGGAGGGATCACAATCCTGATGACACTTTGATTTAGGATTTTTAACCTCCAGAAGTGTTGGACCATAAATATCTGTCTTAAATCAGCCACTTTGGAAGACATTGTTACAACAGTTTTAGAAAAGTAAAAAATGGTAAAATAGGGCGGCACCTGTGGCTCACACGAGTAGGGCGCTGGCCCCGTATGCCGGAGGTGGTGGGTTCAAACCCAGCCCTGGTCAAAAACTGCAAAAAAAAAATGGTGACATCTGATTGAACTCTGTAGACTAATTTCATCGTGTCAGTAAATATAATGCAATATAGTTATGTAAGAGGTCATGATTGGGGGAAGCTGAGTAACGACTAAGAGGATTTCTTTTTCCTATTTTTTGCAACTTTCTATGAATCAACAATTATTTCAAAATAAAGTTTTAAAAAAAGTACTATTAAGAAAAGTCAATAAGATAATACACATACAATGTTTTATTTATTAAACTTACTCAAGCAATACTGCTGGGATTATTTCCAGAATCAATAAATTTATAGCCATGCTAAAGAATCCTGATTGAGCTAAAGGACCAGTGATATAGAATTTGTAAGAAATGCCAATTACACTGTAAATTACTTTGACTTCTTGACTTTCAGGTATAAACCCGCGCCTGGCAACAGATGCTTTGTGCCTCATTTCCTAACAGTCTCTGAGCTGCAGACTCTCTCCTTGATGTGTTCTATCCAGCTCCCTTGAAGTTGATCTCACGGCTCATATGGTATATTTTTGGTTTTATTGACTTTCTTGGACCCTGCTTGGTGAGATTAAGTACGTGTCTCCTGGTATCCCCTGCAAGAGATTTGTTTTCCTGCTTTTATCACATCGAGTTAACAATGATGAAACCAGTACAGCGTATGGCCACGTCTGCAATTTAGTGTTCTCATCCATAGGAAAATTTTCAGGCCTTATCTCCCTATGGTTTTTACGTGTCAGCTGAAAACTACAGCATCTGCTTTAGCTGGGAATGTATAATACAGCGTGCGGATATGATTCAATCCTGCTGTTTTACAAAACCAAACCTTTCAGCATTAAGCTACTTTCTACTGGGTAATCAGGGATTCCTTTTGATTTGAGTACCTGAGTTACAGCCAGCGACCTGCCTTTTACTGGCAGAATATCTCCCAGCCATGCTGGGAACGGGATACAGGTTTTGTTCATTCATTAATTCATCTGAAGAATTGATGTTAAGCATGATTTTAGGCACCAGGCATTAGAAATGACAGAGGCATTAGAAATGACCAGGCATTAGAAATGGGGCAGTGCCTGTGGCTCAAAGGAGAAGGGCGCTGACCCCATATGGCGGAGGTGACGGGTTCAAACCCAGCCCTGGCCAAAAACTGCAAAAAAAAAAAAGCAATGGATGAAGGCAGTCACAGTCACTATCCCTTCGAAGCCTAAATGCACAAGTGGGGTAGTAGCACGAGTAAGGAAATAGCACATGATCATTTTAGATAGTAAATGAAATACAAAAGTAAACCAAGTAAAGTTATGATCAGTGAGTAGGGTAAAGGAATGGTCCGACTTGCGGAACAAGTGAATTTTGAGCTGAAACTTGGGCAAGGATGAACAAGCTGAGGTCAAGTGTGCCAGGCAGGGAAGGACCGTTAGCACTCAGGAGGACAGAGGACCCCTGGACGCAAGTCTCAAGGGCAAAGGCCCAGTGGAATGTGATTAATTCAGAGTGAGTGGGGAGTAAGTTTATGTGAAGCCTAGAGGTGGTTTGACAGAAATTGGATTTGATTCTCATGCAATAAAAGTATTTTGGATGTTTTCAAAATGAAGAAAATAAAAGGAAAGCCTGAGGTGAGGAAAAATAAATCAAGATTCCTAGGAGGATTCTTTTCTAAGACGATTTCATCTTGTAATTGTTATAAGTAAAAGGTTATAAATAAAATGCAGTTGTCTGCTTAGTTCGAACATGTATTACTCATGAAGATCCTAATACACGGTGGTTAAGACAACAAAATTTTAACCTACTCATTAATCAGGTAATAACCTCAGCTTGACCTTGAGAAATGTGCCTTAAGTTCCCTGGTCTCTAAAATGAGGCGTTAGTAAAATATGCCATTAACCTAGAACCTAGTAAATTACATGTTAAATGTTATCAATTTGATAATATCACCAACCTGATAGAATCTTCTAGGGAAGGGAATTTGGCATATGGTACTTGCAAGATCGAAGTTATTTGAGGAATGAAGGTAGTAGGGACCATTTTTATCTTTTCACTACTTTTTCTCAACACTGGGCAAAGTTTATTTGCACATAGTAAACACTCCATAAATATTCATTACATGATTAAGGAAAAAAATGGATGCTTTGGAAGTATTTGATGAATTACTTAGCCAAACCATTTATCTGTTAATTTTCAGGGGTCTATAGCTCACAGACACTGTCCTCTTGTATTTATTTCCAATCATATGGCAATCTATTAATGAGCCTTGGAATTAAACCATGATTTTTTTGCATCAATTTTGAACATTCTCTGAATGAGAAGGCTTAAGGTGAAAGGAAGCTCTAGCTTGTCATATATAGATTTGTATCTACCCGGGTGAGACAGTATCTTTTTGATATAATGCATCTACTTACACACAGCCATGGCTGAGCTGTCTCAAATACCCATCCATATTTCATGTTCTCTATAAGCCGAGGTTCCAAAATGAAAAATGAAGATTGGGCTGTCAAATGCAGAATTTGGGCAGACATCCTGATACACTATAGGCCTACAATGAGCATTCATGTACTCCAAAATGAAGGAGACACAGCAACAATTCAAAGAAATCTTCTAAAATTAAGGCCATTTTACAACACCTAGGACAGGTGTTGTTTTTATGGGCCAGAGAAAGATACATATCACTTAAGGATGTCTTTTACATGTAGTAGGTATATACTCAATTTTGTTAAATTGTCTGACTATGGACACCCCCAGAGAAATTCAAAGAATGTTGGTGATAAAGATAATAGTATCCCTTTACTTGGTATATACCCAGAAGACCAAAAATCACATTATAACAAAGATATCTGTACCAGAATGTTCATTGCAGCCCAATTCATAATTGCTAAGTCATGGAAGAAGACCAAGTGTCCATCGACCCACAAATGGATTAATAAATTGTGGTACATGTATACTATGGAATATTACGCAGTCTTAAAGAAAGATGGAGACTTTACCTCTTTCATGTTTACATGGATAGAGCTGGAACATATTCTTCTTAGCAAAATATCTCAAGAATGGAAGAAAAATTGTCCAATGTACTCATCCCTGCTATGAAGCTAATTTAGAGGTTTCATATGAACACTACAACTATAGCACAAGAATATGGGTAAAGGGGCAAGGGAGGGGATGGGAGGGGCAAGGTTGGGATGGAGGGAGTACAATTAGTGGGGCTACACCTATGGTGCATCTTCGAAGGGTACAGGCAAACCTTACCAAATGCAGAATACAAATGTCTTCATACAATAACTAAGAAATGAAGGCTATGTTAATCGGTTTGATGAAAATAGTTCAGATTGTACATGAAACCAGCACATTGTACCCCTTTTTTGCACTAATGTACACAGCTATGATTTAATAATAAAAACAATAAAATAAAAAATAATAAAAAGTAGTACAGTGAGCAGGTTAACTGTATGTAAGACAACCTTGCGAAGTTTTTTCTTCTTCTTCTTCTTCTTCTTCTTCTTCTTCTTCTTCTTCTTCTTCTTCTTCTTCTTCTTCTTCTTCTTCTTCTTCCTCTTCCTCTTCCTCCTCTTCTTCTTCTCCTTCTCCTTCTCCTTCTCCTTCTTCTTCTTCGCAGTTTTTGGCTGGGACCAGATTTGAACCAGCCACTTCCAATATATGGGGCCAGCGCCCTACTCCTTGAGCCACAGGTGCCGCCCCCAAATTTTCTTTATACTACTCACTCATATTCATGTAACACTGGATTCATACTCAAAACTGTGATTAAGGGTGGCACCTGTGGCTCAATGAGTAGGGCACCAGCCCCATATACCAAGGGTTGCTGGTTCAAACCCGGCCCTGGCCAAACTGCATCAAAAACTAGCTGGGCATTGCAGTGGGTGCCTGTGGTCCCAGCTACTCGGGAGGCTGAGGCAGGAGAATCACTTAAGCCCAAGAATTGGAGGTTTCTGTGAGCTGTGTGACTCCACAGCACTCTACCAAGGGTGATAAAGTGAGACTCTTATCTCTCTTATCTTTATTTTTTTTTTTTAAAAACTGTGATTAAGTTGAGCTGGTATTAAAATCTCATCAGGGAGAAGATGTACATATATATACATATGTACACACACATACACACATATATACTTTTACACACGTTTACTCTCATTTTATAAATATTACACATATATCAAGAGAAATTCTCATTATTATTTGAAATACCTGTACTACCTTCTCTGTACATTTCACAGGTATACTTGTTCTAAACATAGTTCTTTCTTTCCAAAATAAAATCAGAAAGGCAGAGAAAAGAGAATGTGGAAAGAAGATAAAAAGTGGAGAAAAATAACATGGCTGATGAAAGGTAGAAAATAGACCATCGCGCCTTCCATACCACAGTGCATTTTAAGACTCCACTTTGAGCTCAGAAGGATTTTAAGATAAAAGTAATAAAAGTTATATATTTCTCATCTGAAATGCTTTGGACCAGAGGCATTTCAGATTTCAAATATTTTCAAACTTTTGAAGTTTTGCATTATACTAACTGGTGGAACATCCCTAATTGAAAAGTCCGAAATCTGAAATGCTCCAACTGAGTATTTCCTTTGAGTGTCATGGTGGCACTCAAAGGGTTGGGGCATTTTAGATTGTGGATTTTCAGATGAGATATACTCAACCTGTACTGCAATTTCCTCAGAGTGTTATTTGTAAGGGAATCATTTGCAAGTTATTCAGTAACCATTCTGACTGCTTAAATATATTTGAATTATTTAATGGGAAAGTGTGTTAGGCTTCTTCAAAGACCTCAGGGATCTTGGTGACCTGTTGCCACCTGCTGAACTATAAAATTTTGTTTCCTTGCAACTTGATTGTCATGTAAATTAAATGCTGATGGCGAGGTTAAAGAGCTGAAGATACACAGGGTTAAACATGAGGGCAACCACAGTGTACTGTACTCTAGGGCAACACGGAGTCTTAAAGAGAGAAATAAGAGCAGGAAAGGACCAAGCAGCTTGAAATATGTACAAAGTCGTTGTATTCTGAACAGAAACAGGTTAGCAAGCAAAGGGAAGTCCCTCTCATAATTCCAGCAAGAAGACCCCAGGATGTGGGGGAGGGAGACTCCAACATACTGCTACCCTCTCCTCTTGCACCCTCAGTTCCTTTCTCCAGGAGGATAGTACAGTCGTTATTGTCTATACGCATCCTAATACTTCCTATCTTTTTCCTCCAGTTTTATTGAGGCATAATTGACAAATGTAAATTGAAAACTTTACCATGTACAATGTGATGTTTTGGTGTGTGCAGACATTGTGAAATGGTTGCCATGATCAAGCTGATTAACATACCCATCATTTCAGATGCTTTTTTGTGTGTGTGCATGTGGTGAAAATATTTAAGATCTACATTCAGTAAATTTCAGGTATTATTACCAATATAATATGGTATTATTAACTATAGTCACCACATTGTACATTAGCTCTCTTGAACTTATTTATCTTCCCTAAGTGACATTTGTGCGCTTTGACCAACCTCTGTCTCTCCTCCTCCCTCGCCTCTGGTAATTACCATTCTCCTCTTTGCTTCTATGATTTCCACGTTTTCATATTCCACGTGTAAGTGAGGTCACACAATATTTATCTTCCAGTTCCTGGCTTATTTCAATTAACATAAGGCCCTCCAGTTCCATCCATGTCATTACAAATGATAGGATTTCCTTCTTTTGAAAGGTTGAATAGTAGTATTCCATAATTTTCTTAGCACATTTTCTTTACCTGTTCATCTGCTGATGGACCCCGAGGTGGAGTCCCTATCTTGGTTATTATGAATAATGCTTCAGTGAACAAGAGAGTGCAGATATCTCTTTGACATATGACTTTATTCCCTTTGGACAAATACCCTGCAGTGGTATGGCTGGATCAGCTCAAATCAAATATAGCTATGGATCAAATATATATATATATATATATATATTTTTTTTTTTTATGTAGAAACAGAGTCTCACTCTATCACCCTCAGTAGAGTGCCATGGCATCACAGCTCACAGCAACCTCCAACTCCTGGGCTTAGGTGATTTTCTTGCCTCAGCCTCCCGAGTAGCTGGGAGTACAAGCACTGCCACAACACCCGGCTATTTTTCTATTTTGCAGTTTAGCCGAGGCCAGGTTTGAACCCGCCACCTTCGGTATATGGGGCCAGCGCCCTACTCGATGAGCCACAGGCGCCGCCCTGGTAACTCGATTTTTAATTTATTAAGGAACCTTCATGCTGCTTCCGTAATGGCTATACAAATTTACATTCCCACCAGCAAGTCTAAGAGGGTTCCCTTTTCTCCACATCCTCATAAACACTTACTATCTTTTGTCTTTTTGATAGTACCCATTGTAATAGGTGTGAAGCGATGTTGAGGTTTTGATTTGCAGTACAATGATGATTAGTGATACAGTATATGTATATATACTAGCACATTAAATTTGTGAGAACATTAAAAAGATTATACACTATGACAAGTGGGATTTACCCATAAGATTCAAGGAGGGTTCAAAATACACAAATCGAGCTTGCTTCAGCAAACATATACTATTTACTGTGGCTCAGTTCATAATTGCTAAGTCGTGGCAGCAAACTAAGTGCCCATCCACCCATGAATGGATCAACAAACTGTGCTATAAGTATACCATGGAATATTATTCAGCTGTTAAAAAGATGGAGACTTTGCATCTTTTTCATGTACCTGGATGGAGTTGAAATACAGTCTTCTTAGTGAAGTGTTCTAGGAATGGAGAAGTAAATATCCAGAGTACTCCATGCTAATATGAAATCAGTATATGAACAATTACATGCTCATAAGAACAATAAAGCACTAATATAGTCCAGTTCAGGGATGGAGGGAGGCGGAGGGGGGAGGAGAGAGGATGCTTAGCAGAGGGAGGGAGGGCGTTAGGTGTATTGTCACCTAACGTGCACTTCTTGAGGGTGTATAGAACATCCCCTGGGTGAGTGGCTCTTCTACAAATGGAACTTTACTCTGGAAGTGAGAACAATGTAACTAAAAATTGTAGTCTCATATTAATTTGAAAAAATAAAACTAAAAAAACCCAAATATACAAATCAATAAATGTAATATGCCACATTAGCAGAATGAATAATGAAAATCTTATGATCATCTCAACAGGTGCAGAAAAAGTCAAATAATAAGTTTTTCATAACAAAAACTCTCAACAAATTAGGTATAGAAAGAATATACCTCAACATAATAAAATAACCCATCATGCCAGTCTCACAGTACTTAGAAAATGTTCGCCTGTATTGGGCATTTGGAAATTTCTCTAGCATGTAGTTGCATTGTTTGGTTTACGGTAGCCATCATCCAGTTGTGAACAAATTCTTCCCTTTGGCCCCGTAAAGTCTGATTATTGTTTTGCAAAAAATGATGGAATTGCATTGACTCCCCCAACAATGAATACGTGCTTCTTTAATACAACATATATGCCCCACATGGTGCTTTTGAGTATACACAATAACTTTTTGTTGTAGAGTCAAATTATAAGGCCAAGCATGGTAGCTCATGCCTTCATCCTAGCACATTGAGAGGCCGAGGCAGGTAGATGGCCTGAGCTAACGGTTTGAGATCAGCCTGAGCCAGAATGAGACCTCATCTCTAAAAAATTAGCCAGGTATTGTGCCAGGCGCCTATGGTCCCAGCTACTCAGGTGGCTGAGGCAAGAGAATTGCTTGAGCCCAAGAGTTTGAGGTTGCTGTGAGCTGTGACGCTAGAGCACTCTACCGAGAGTGAAAAAGTAGGAGTCTGTCTCAAAAAAAAAAAAAAAGGCAAATTATAATGTAATTTTTAAAAGGCAAACTCAGCACCAGCAAACACATACAGGCAGTCAACTGAACTGATGATAGTTTTGACCATGTGTGCAGTGAGAATTGCATGGTGATGGTCACCTATCTGCTAGCAGTTGTATAATGTCACCTATTGTAAAATATATTCCTATTTCAGAGGTGTAAAATATGAAAATATCTTACAATGAATCAAATATGGCATACACTTATTATTTAGTATTTGTTATCATTTTCCTCCACTACCATGTAAGCTCCATGAGGCAAAGACTTATTTTATCCCTCTAATTCATCTCTGCATCTGAAGCATATAGAACAGAGCCTGGCATGGAGTAGGTGCTCATTAAAATCCTGAGAAATGAATGAATGAATGGCTCTGCAAGTAAGCACCGGAAACAAGAGGAATTTCATACATGCCATAAACCTTGAGGAATTGCTACTAGAAGGTTGATAAGTCTATATTAAAACAAAAGCCAACCTGCCATATAAACCCATGCAGAATTTAAGAAAGAAAGGAAAGAGACCAGAGTAAGTTGGACTTACTGAAAGCTTCCTGACTTGGAGGGAGCACACCAAAGGTGAAGAGGAGCCGGGGGCAGCCAAGGAGCACGTCTGGGAGGTATCCCCCATTGCCTGGATCTGGAGGTGATCCTGAATGCAAAGCCAGGAGGCTACTTTATCTCTTCTTATTCTAGACCCTGGCTGACATTCCAGGAAACAAAATAGGAGCACTGTGCTGGCAGAATCCCAAGGAGGGAGACTATGCCTAGCAAATAATGTTTTCTGTGTGCCAGGAAACTGCTGACTGCTGTGGCAGGTGCAACAAAGCGCTTCTTCAGAAGCAGGTGACATTTTCTAAGAAACTCACTCCAGCCCCAGCCATTGTCTCCTTCCCCAGGCTTCTAGATCTCTGAATCTGTGAAGTCGAAACTATCCTAAACACAAACCTAAACTGTTATAAACCATTTCTTCTTCCACCTGGAATATAATGAGGATTTGCACCACTCTTGGAATGAATCCATTTTACAATCCAAAAGGGGCGAGCAAGTGTAAAAGAAAGAAAATTGCTAGGTATGTGAAAAGGAAACCACAGTTCAGAATGAGGGCACTAATCAGGGTAAGCAGGATGGAGGTCTTTCTATGGAATAATATAACTACTGGAAACAGGACTCAATGCTAGCATATGTCGTAGGCATGTTCTAGCTAAGAATTAAGAGTACATGACGGTTTCTGGTTTCAAAGGTATCTAAGAAACATCCTCCCAGGAGGCATTTCCCAGGTCCTCAGTAAAACTGCGACAAGATTCAAACAAAAGTTCACAGTCATGTTGATAAATAAAATGAATAAAGAACTTAGTGCCCAGACAGGGGAAGAATTGGGTTTGTTATAAGACACATTAGGTTAAGAAAACTTATGCAGCCTCATTTTTATGATGGAATTTAGCTTTCATTATAAAAAACTGAGTCTGTCTCAAAAGGAGACTCTCAGAAGTCCCACAAAATGTGGTCCCCGACTTACAGACAAAAGAACTCAACCAGCTGGATGGGCAGATCCAGGGTGTTTGGGGTCTGAAACATTCATGATTTTTGCACTCTTTTAAAGTAAAAGAATATAAAATTAGATACAAAGAGGATTTTGTTTCAAGTGAGAAAACATACCACAGCAAATTAAAAACTTTAAAAACTGGTAAATACCATAAACATCATAAAACCCAAACATTTGCTTAATTTTTAAAAATAAGTAACTCATAACATGATTCTGTCATACTTCCCCAATAATTCTTCACTTTACCATCTCTGATCATCTTTTCAAATGATGACAATTAAAAGTTTCTTTTAGCCTTCCAGAAACATTAGTACTATTATATAAATTGCAAAGATTGCTGTACATTTGGGAAATCTATACAGTATTTCTTTCTATGGAAGGATATTTAGAAGAACTTTCTACAAACTTTTGATTGCAGACATTTCAGCCACCAGGTGCTAAGGGACGTAGAACAGCACTGTGTCATGATAGGAAGCGACCTCTGTCCCTGGACTCTGCTGTTTCAGTGAAGCTGACACAGTGGGCGTAGGAGTTCACCCAGGAACCCATCCTACTCCAGTCTGGCCAGGAGTAACGTAACTCACAGAAGGCACTGCAGAACTCGTATATATATACCACTAAATTTAAACTACATGAAATCCTTCCACTTAGATCTCCATCTTCCTGAGAGAGCAAGAACACATGGTCTCCACAGAAGGAGGGAAACAGCCAGAGGGGCAAACAGGCAGAGGTGAAAATATAAAAATAAAAGATGACAAGAGATGTGTAAGCCAAAATGGTACTGATATGAAAAGTAAAGAAAGAAGATGCAATTAAGAATCCAGAATTAAAGTGTATTATCTTAACTAGCATCACCCTAGTTTCAGCTGAGGTCACATGTTGGTATAGTCGAAAAGCATAGATGGGCATTGAAGTCAGTATCCAAGGTGATTTAATTATGATCATTCTGCCCACAGCTGCAAAGGAAGTGGGCACATCTCTGGCCAGGCCCAGTGGCTCAAACCTGTAATCTTAGCACTCTGGGTGGTTGAGCCAGATGGATTGCTTGAGCTCAGGAGTTCGAGACCAGCCTGAGCAAGAGCAAGACCCTGTCTCTACCAAAAATAGAAAAACTAGCCAGGCATTGTGGCAGGTGCCTCTGGTCCCAGCTACTTAGGAGGCTGAGGCTGGAGGATTGCTTGAGCTCAAGAGATAGAGGTTGCTGTGACCTATGACGATGCCACAGCACTGTAACCTGGACAACAGAGTGAGTCTCTGTCTCAAATTAAAAAAAAAAAACACGTAAGCACATCTCCCCCCCCCCCTTTTTTTATTGTTTGGACTTCATTGAGAATAGCATGTCTCATTTACAAAGATCACCAAGAGCAAAATATATACACATTCTATTGCAAGAGTCCTCTCAATACCATAACTATCAGGGTATCCTGGAGCAGGTGCATTACACGTAACTTCTTCCTGATCACCTGGCTGGCCCCATGCCCACAACTGGCTACCTCTTATTGTAGTCTCTCTTTGCTCTGCTTTTCCTGCAAATGGGAATACATCCAGCCTTCTCTTCATCTCCAGTGCAGAACACTTATAAAACTATTGTTGAATTTATTTTCCTGAATACATGGGGCTATTTGAAAATAATAAGCACAGAGAAAGGAACAACTTAACATTGAGTATTAGGTTTTTTTAATTGTCTTTTTATGACTGGCTTAGTCTACTTCGAGTTGATACTTTGTTGCCAAAGGTGTTTTATTTTAAATTTCCGACTTTATGGAGATAAAATTGATAAATAAAATGCATGACTTTAAGGTGTACATTGTGATGATTTGATACATATATTTTGTGAAATGCTTACCACAATCAAGTTAGCTAATATAATACGCATCTATCACCTCACCCAATTACCCTATTTTGTTTTTTGTTTTGTGGTGAGAACATTTAAGAAAATTTCAAGTACACAATTCAGTGTTGTTAACTGTAGCCACCATGCTATATATTAAACCCCTGAACTTATTCTTTTTACAAGTGAAAGTGTGTATGCTGTGACCAGTATATTGGCTTTTCCCCCAATGCCCTACCCTGTAACCACCATTCTACTCTATTTCTTTGAGTTTTTGAAAAATTAAAAATAGTACCACCCAGAAATTCCTCTTCTAGATATATACCTAAGGGAAATGAAATAAGTCCCCACAGAGATCTCTGCACACCTGTGTTCATTGCAGTGTTATTCATAACAGCCAAGATAGAGATGGGGTATGTCCGATGAACAAAGGAATAAAGAAACTGTGATATATAGATTTATGCAATGGAATATTATTCAGCCACAAAAAGAAGAAAATCCTGCTATTCGCATCAACATGGATAGATCTTGAGGGCATCATGGTAAGTGAAGTAAATCAGGCAGAGAAAGTTAAACACTGTATGATCTCATTTAAGTAGAGAACCTAGACGCGTTGTTCTTGGTGGCTACCAGTTGCCCTCTGCTCCGGAGCCTTTCTCATGAGGGCAATCCCACTTCCTGGCTAAGAGCACACACCCAGACTGGCCATTCCTCTGGAGTTAGTAGGGCAACAGGCAGACAAGGTGGTGTTCACCAGCAGTCCAGGCAATCCAGGGCAGGCGGGGCAGTTACGTTGTGTGTTCGTGCCTTCATTAACTCATGTGTTAAAGGAGAAAGAGAGAAGCAGTAATACATCAAGATAACAGAACAGAGTTTGTAGAAGAATAAATGAGTTACTATAAGTAAACTACTAACAGTAGTGCCTGGTGTCCAAGCATTAGTTATTATTACATAGGATGTCTCTTCTCTGCCTGTGCTATGGTGTTGTGAACAATGTTAAAAAATCAAAAGTAGACTAAATGTTTACTAATATATGATTTTTTAATTAAATTATAGCTGCGTACATTAAGGCAATTATGGGGTACAATGTGCTGGTTTTACATATAATTTGAAATACTTTCCATCAAACTGGTTAACATAGCCTTCACTGCATTTTCTTAGTTATTATGTTAAGACATTTATATTCTACACTTAGTAGATTTAATATGTACCCTTGTAAAATCCACCATAGGTGTGGTCCCACCAATTACCCTCTCTCCATCCATCCTCTCCCCTCCCTTCCCCTCCTCCTCCTCTTTCCCCTTCATCTTGGGCTGCGGTTGGGTTATAGCATTCGTATGGAAGTGTGGGTGCTTGTAAATTGGTTTCATAGTAGGAATGAGTACATTGGATACTTTTTCTTCCATTCTTGAGATACTTTGCTAAGAAGGATATATGATTTTTTAAATGCTAAATGTTCGTAAGCTATAATACAGGGTGGCCATAAAGTTCGTGTGGGATTTTGAATTGCACACTATTTTAAAGTGCACACAAACTTTATGGCCACCCTATACAATGAAATTGTCAGAAATAATGATCAAGATTTATTTATAAAAATTATCTAGAGTTTCAAGCACTAAAAAGAGATCTCTCAATGGTATATATTAAATAATATAATACTATGTGTAAATATACATGTATATGGGTGTATATAATATGTAATTATATATATTTTATGTAATATATATTATATATAATAAAATTAATTGATAATGTATAATCACACATACATATATATATATAATGAGAGATTGTTTTCCCAAAATATATATGCATATGAGAAAACAATTTGTTCAAGTACATTCCAGAATAAAACAGTGTTTTTTTTCCTTAAGATGTATGGATTTTAGTTCTTTTATGGAAGTCTATGTGTATATAACATGTGTATATATTTAGGTTTGTCTACACATATGTAGAGATCAAATAATTCATGATTGAATAACACGAGTGAATAAAAGGCAAATAATCAAGAAAATGTATTTGTACCATATACTATAGGCAATAAGTTATTATCCTTTATATATAAACAATACTTACAAATCAATGTGAAATCACAAAATAAAAGGTCACAAGATAAGAAACACAAATAACTAATTATTACACATATAGCAAAGAGTTCAGCTGACCTAGGGCAATTAGATACTCTTTCTCACTTTTCAACCTAACAATGAAAACCTTGATTTTGCCCAGCATTTGTCAGTAGTGAGGAGAAATATATAGAGTCATTTACAGCCTGTGAGATATGAATTAATGCAATCTTACTGGAGGACAATGTGGTCATAGATGTATTTTTAAATCTAGCTGTATTCATACATTTTTGACTTAGTCATTTTAATTCTAAAACTTTTTAATAAAAAATCATCAGCAACATACAAATACACTTGTCACAGAAACAAAATGTAGGTGTTGACTAAGTAAATTGTGGGACACCCATGATATAACATATATGTTTTTCTATTATATTTAAAGGTACAGAAAATGCTCACAAGATAATGCTAGGTGGTAAAAGTAGATGAGGTAACAGTGTGATTGTATACTCTTCAAAATAATGTGTGCAAGTAAAAAATAACTGAAAGTACATTCATTAAGTCTCTTTGTGCATGATCAAATATAGTCATTTTTATTTTGTTTTGCATACCATTTTCTATTTTTTACCATGGATGTCTTTTTCATTCATAAATGTTGTATTCGTTTTCTATTGCTACTGCAAAAAATGACCGAACTTATTGTCTTACAATTCTCTAAGATAGAGCACTGTTAAGACCCCTGTCTGGGTCTCACTGGGCTAACATTAAGGTGTTAGAATGGTGTATTCCTTTTTGGAGAGTCTAGGCAAGAATCCATATTCTTACTTTTTCCAACCTCTAGAGGCCATCCACATTTCTTGGCTCATAGAACCTTCCTCCATCTTCCAAAACAAGAATAGTAGCTGGTCCTGTTCACATGGCATCCCT
This sequence comes from Arctocebus calabarensis, assembly GCA_963573935.1. Classification (NCBI taxonomy): domain Eukaryota; kingdom Metazoa; phylum Chordata; class Mammalia; order Primates; family Lorisidae; genus Arctocebus; species Arctocebus calabarensis. The sequence continues at coordinate 10,800 of CAUYON010173756.1, read as the reverse complement.
CCGACCTCCTTATCTGCCTCCCTCTTCCACTTTTAATGATACTTTCAATTACAGCAGATAATCCAGGATAATCCATTTTAAAGTCACATGACTAGCAAACCCTTATTCCATCTGTGACCTTGGCCATGTAATATTCTGAGATGCCAAGCATTAGCACCTGGCCATATGGGCAGGAGGCATTATTCTGCCTACTACAAATGGCAAAAAAAAATGAAAATTATTTTTATATAAACAGAACTTCTGAGGAGGTTTATTTTAAAGTATATCTTTAAAGACAATTTAGTAAGTCAAAAGTAACATCTTGTACTGAAAAAAAAAAAAAAGAATCCAGGGGAAATTACCTCTAGAATACAGCTATTTTCCCATGAGCCCAGAACAGCATCATTGGAACTTTTGTGAATGTTGCTTTGAGCAGATTCTGTCTCAGAGAAATAACACTCAAGGGAATGAATGACTGACAACACACTAAAAAGAGGCTACTACTTCATTCTTAAAACATTCTATTTCTTGAAACTGTGCCATAGATTGTATCTCTGGTTATTTCACAAATGTGTTAACCAAGTCATAATTTTACTGCATCAAATGCCAATGTTAATATAGAAGCTATAACTGATGTTGTATCACACTGATGTACCTATTACACACTCTTCAATTAGCCAAGAGGTAGGCACTGAGAAGCAATACCAAAATTTCAATAACTGTACCAGCCAAAAACATTCTAGGGTTAGAAGATAAGTGCTACTAATAGTATAAATATTACAAAGGTTGTTTTTGAATTTCAAATTAATATGAGGGTACAAACATGTAGGTTACATTGTTTTCAATTCTAAGGTAAAGTTCAAGCTGTAATTGAGCCCTTGGGGGGGGTACTGAACGTGCTGAACATCCTCACATTGTGCATGTTAAGTGAGATCCCGCCCACCCCCCTCCCTACTCTCCCCTTCCCCTTGGAAGACTATATTTGTGTTTTATCATTCATGTGGCATGTACCTATTTGTACATTGGTTTCATATTAGTATTGAGTACATTGGATTTTCTTTTCCATTCTTGGGATACTTTACTAAGAAGAATATGTCTCAATTCCATCCAGGTAAACATAAAAGATGTAAAATTTCCATCTTTTCTTATGGCTGAATAGTACTCCATGGTCTACATATGCCACAGTTTGTTAATCAAAAATATGAAACACCTCATGAATGTGCATGTCATCCTTGATCAGGGGCCGTGTCAATCTTCCCTGCATTATCTCAGTTCTAGTATATGCATTGCTGAAGCAAGTCCATCGTGAGGTTTTTATACAAAGAATAGTACCACTTGGTTTGTCTATGTGCCATCCAGAGAAACCTTTGACTTTTCAAAGTCCTTCCAAGCCTCAGACTGCCCAAGTGGTCTTTATCATTGCAAGGCAAAGGACAGGCTCCACATGGAAACCATTACTTTGGGTATTTCCAAATCCCATTCACTGACTGGTGGCTATGGGTCCAGATGCCCTGGCAGCACGGCAGGCCTCTTGGACAGGGGACACTGGGCGATGGCCTCAGAGAAGAAGTCCCACCTCCCTCATTCACACCTCACCTTCCTGACTTGGAAAACACCTCCAGTTAATGAGCAAATCTGGCATCTGTCAGCTTTTTGTAAGCAAGCATTTCACAAGGTTTACAGAAAAGTAAAGTAAACAGAGTTCTGAGTAACAAAAGAGTGGCGTTTATGCATTCTTTGATTCACTTTAAAGGATGGTATAAACTGACTTTTTAACCAAGCATTAGGCAAGATCTGGGCCCAAGCCATTCTATAATAAACAGTGACATGGCTATATTAAAATATTTACTTAGTGAGCTGAAGTGACTTATAGGAAGAGTGGCTACTACATAGAAGTCCTAAGTATTAAGGCGTCAGGTGCCACGGGCAGCATAAATATTCCATGTGCACTTGTTTATAGGAAAACCCCATCTGGATTCGGCTAAAACAGCAGGCACCCTGGTGACCCCAGTTTTGCTATTGGAAAATATAACACAAGTGTTCACTCATCTAGAATAACTACAGCGCTAAGTGCCAAATGACAGATGGGAGGGGATTGGCTTTTCTCAATAAAATCCAGGCCCTCCATTGGGAAGGGTTTCATTGTAAGGGCTCCTCGGCATTTATAGACACTCAGAATAGGCAGGCAACTCGATGAGGCAAGGTGCTGCTGGGTCACACTGACCAAAGCCTGCCTAGTCCAGATGCCTTTACTACACATATCCATGCAAGCAACACTCGGCCTGGAATAGTCCATCAGGATCATCAGTCCCTTACCCCTGCTGTCCTCCAAACTTAGGTACATTGAGTAATGATCAAGCAGACAGGCTGGGGGCACACTAGGATGAGACGGAAAATCAATGCTTCAAGACTGTTCCTCCCTGACTTGATTGTAAGCTGTACAATGAGGAAGAGGAAGGACAAGGCACTGAAAGCTTCTCTATGTTACCTCACTGATTCTTCATGCCAGTACTAAGACGCAGGTGCTTCCCCCATTTAGAAATAGTCAAGAATGATTCCAGGAATGAAAGGTCTTCCTAGGCCAGGCCTCAGTCATCTCATAAGAGGAACACACACGTCCATCTTTTCCTAAAGTTGACCCCAGCGTTGTGGAATCAACACAAATAAAAGTATAATTGTCCCCTGGGAGGGACAATTTGGTTGGAGAGAAAATTCCTCTGTCTAAGAGCACGCCTACCCAACTTACCGGTACAAAACTCCAAAAGATAAAGTCTCAAGCTGACGCTGTTAACTGCAAACGGAAAACTCTGTGTGATTGGATACAGCGGCTTCCTCACGCATGCGCTGTCCGCTGCGAACCTCTCCCAGGTGGATTTGATTCATAGATTTCTTTCCACTGATCCACTCATATAGCGAAGGTGTGAGGAATCCCTCCCGCGCATCCAGCCCTCTGGAGACAAGGAGGACACAGCAGTAAGCAGTCTCAGCCTGCATGGAGCTGACCCTCCTGGGGAAAGACAGATAAATGTATTATTAAAGAAATTAACATAATTCCAGGTTAAGATAAGGAAAGAAAAATTAAGCAGTCTATAAGAATAAAGAATAACTAGGAATGGCATTTGGGGTATGGTGGTCAGAAAAACCTAAGCAATTAGTTTGAGGAAGTTTGATGAATCAAGAAAATAAAATTTTAATCTAATTTGCTGCCTTTATCATCACAGCTCAAGATTTAAACAGTCCACTGTATCATGACATGAAGAAAAAACAATATTGAGCTAAGAGTCACTTAAGACTGTGGTCTAAGTTTAACATTAACTTATCATGTGGCCTTCAGACAGTTACATGATTTCATAGATGAGGAAACCAGTGCTCAGTAAAGTAACAGAACATGCTCAAGACACTAAAATCGGTGCGATTCTCTAAGCTTCTTTTCCATTCGACATATTAATAGCTGGAATTATGCTGTTTAATATGGAATCCACTAGTCACCTGTTGCTAAACTAAATTAAAATTCAGTTTCTCAGTTCCACTGCCATATTTCAAGCACTTATACTTACAAGAGGTTAGCGGTTGACTTACTGGGCAGCTCAAATTATAGAACATTTTCCTCATTGCAAAACGTTCGACTGAAAAGTTTGGTTCTAGGAGCCTATGACTTCCATTACCGTTGGGAAATAAAAAGCAACTGTTGGCCTATACATTTTCCATTTCTTCCAGATGATTTGGCCTCTTGTAGACAAATCGTTTTTAGTGGTTTTAACCCCAGAATTTTATGCTCAGTCTTTTATGGGTGAAAAAACAAAATGCTTAGAAAATTACAGCATCCATCAACCCTACTTGAAAAAATAAAAATGAAGGTACGTCCTAACTGAGTGACAAGGAAGATGAATGATCCTGGTGTGGTTGCTGTGGTCTGAATGTGCCTCGCCCCAATTTGTATTGAATTGAAACTTAGCCCCCCAATATGATAATACTAAGAAGTGGGGACTTACAGAAGCAAGTAAGTTTAAGGGCTAGGGGGCCCTAGGATTAACCCCTTACAAAAAGGCATGAGGGGCAAGTTCATTCTTCCTGTCACCTCTGCGGTGTCAGGGCACCGCATTCATCACACAGCGAGGCGCTTGTTGGAAGCAGAGAGCCCCGCTCACCAGACATTGGACCTGCTGTCATCTTGATCTTGAACTTCCCAGACTCTGGAAAGATGAGAAATAAGTTTCTGTCTTTATAAATTACCCAGTTTCAGGTATTTTTTTTTTAATTTTAAATTAATATGATGGCATAAATGTTTAGGTTTCATTGTTTTCAATTCTAAGGTAAAATTCAAGTTTAGTTGAGCCCAGGAGGTGTGCTGAACACCCTTACATTGTGCACCTTAGGTGAGCTCCTGCCCATCACCCTCCTCCCTACTCCCTCCTCACCCACCCTTCTTCCTCCTCTCCACTTCCCCCTACTAGACCATATTTGTATTTTACCATTCATGTGACCATGTACTTGTTTAATTATTGGTTTCATATTAGCGATGAGTACACTGGATTTTTTTTCCCCTGCTCTTGAGAGACTTTACTCCATCCAAGTAAATACAAAAGATGTAAAGTTGCCATTCTTTTTTTCCTTGGTTGATGGGCATTTGGGTTGCTTCCACAACTTGGCAATTGTGAATTAAGCTGCAATAAACATTCTGGTTCAAATGTCTTTGTGATAAAATGATTCTTTCACAGCAGCACAAACAAAGACAGTGCTAAAATCAGAATACAAAATATTAGATGTTGGGCATTAAAGGACATTACCCATCTAAATAAATGTGATTCAAAGACTCATCTAAATAAATGTAATTGCAAATTAAATATGGCCTCCTCCACAAAAGTAAAAAATGTGGGAAAAGTAAAGATTATTTAACATGCAGTCTGGAGTTTAAAATTTAAAAATGTAATAAAGTTGCATGAAAGTACTCAATGTTGACTCTGACAGTGAGGTGAGCCTGCTATCCTGCTGAGAGTATAAATAATGCAACTTCCTTTTTTTTTTGCAATTTTTGGCTGGGGCTGAGTTTGAATCTGCCACAACCAGCATATGGGGCCGGCACCCTACTCCTTTGAGCCACAGGCACTGCCCAATAATACAACTTCTTAATATATATTAAAAATGTTAAATCTGTTAAACTCTGTCTATCCTGTTACACCACTTATAAGAAAAAATCCTAAGAATATACAAATTCCACCTGTAGTCCCAGCTACTTGGGAGGCTGAGGCAAGAGAATCGCTTAAGCCCAAGAGTTTGAGGTTGCTATGAGTTGTGATGCTATGACACTCTAACCAAGATGACATAGTGAGACTCCGTCTCAAAAATATATATATAAAAATATATATATATTATATATTAAAAATTATTTATGTATATATAATATATAATTAATATATAATATTATTATTAATATTATATTATTATTATAAATATATATAATATATTATATATAAATATATATGCACAAATGGGACTACCAAAAAACACTTTCCCTATTAAGATCTTCATTGAAGCATAATGTATAGAAACCAAAAAAGTTGAATATATCTTCAGTAAGAGAGGAATAATTAATTTTAGTATATTCATAAAATATAATTTCAGGTAGACATTGAAAGTCATGATTATGCAAAAAGGTTTTAATGGAAAAGTTTTAGGATAGGACATAAAGGGCAAAAATGAAATGGTGATAATTGCTAACACTTATTCAATGTTTAGCAAACATCAATCTATTTTCCTAAGCAGTGGTTCTCAACCTTCCTAATGCCGCATGTATTTTCATCATTACAAAAGGGGTCGAGACCCACAGGTTGAGAACCACTGCCCTAAAGGCTTCATATCTATTTTATCATTTACTCTTCAAAATATTCATAAGTAATCAGTGCCCAGCATACTATGGAGTAAACTGATCCTTAAGATTGTCCCTGTGCCCCACAAGTCACTAAGTGACAGTACCAGGTCGCGAACGCAGGCTCAGTTGATAGGAAACCTGTGCTCCTGACTCCCTGGTCCACAGAATACTCTGTCAGGAGCGTTTCAGCCATGTAAAAAAGTATGTGCACATTTAGAAAAAAAAAAAAGGTTGGAAATACACCAAACCCTGAACAGTGACATTATCTCTGAATAGTGGGATTATAGGTCACTTTTATTTTCTTCTTCAAATTAGTCCCTATTTTTAAATCATTCTGGCAATGAACATTATTCAACAATCGAGAAAAAAAATCTAATGAAGAAAAGAGAGGCCGTATCTATACACAGATTTGTACACCCAGGGGGAAAAAACAATAATTCAAAAGGCAAATCTAAAAATGGAATTCCAGAGTGTTGCCTGGAAATTAGTGGGAGTTCAAAGGAGTTAAATAAAAGATGGAAAATGGGAGATGTGCCATTGCTAAATCTTTAAGCTCTTCCAAGAGGTTTCTGTTTGCGGTTGTTGGTTCTGTCTCTCAGCCCTCAGCTTAACTGGTGAGAATTTACTCAACTACCGAGCAGTGAGAAGCCACTCCAGGGCCCCGACCTTGTGAGTCTGCATCATTGTTGTCCTTTCGTTTTAACGGATTTGTTTATGGGCCTAACAGATGAATTTACTACCAGCAGGGCTTTTTATATCTCCCCTCTCTCACTTTTATTATTATTATTTTTTAAATCAGGAAACACTTTGTTGAACAAACCTGACCCTAAAGCATGTTTGCTGGCACATTGTCCAAAAAGTCTTGCAGAAGTTTGTATGATTATCTTGATGAGTGAGTACAGTTTAGTCTGGTCTCTTTTTTGTTGAATAACACCATCACACATAGTCTCCCAACAAACAGGAGGGCCAGTCTTACCTTTGCTTGAGTGTTCGTCGACCATTGTGTCCAAAGGGGTCACAGAAGATATCTTTGCATCCTGCACTAAAACCACTAGGAAGCCCCAGGCATATTTGTCACCCTCATTATGACACTTTTGTTTGCCAGCAGTTCCTCTGCAGAGATCTGGAGGCCTGTTCTCATGCTCCACATTCTGTTCCAAAGAAGCAACTAGATTCTGAATCTGAAGCCCTGGATTCAGAATTTTTAAAGTGCTCTAAAAATAGCATATTAATTATTTAAAACTTGGAGTAATTGATTTCTCTGGGCCTCTATAAATTTCTATTTTATTTTCCTCACTTTTTATACCCCAAAAAGAACTTAAAGGGCAGAGAAAAAAGACAATGCAAAAAGCTCAAGAATTAGAATTGCCCACACCTGGGTTTGAAACCTTCTCTGTCACATACTAGATACTACTTTTAGCAAGTATTTAACTGCTTTGAGTATTGTTTTCCTAGGAACCGAGTGCTGGCATTAAGATTAGAAGGGTAACATATATCGAAGCCTAGTGTGATGCTTGGTGCACATGTGTGCTCAGCAAACGCGCTCTCTCTGCCCATCCTCGTCACTCTGACAAATGTGCCCACCCCAGAATGTGCTCCTGAGTGCCTGGAGCACAGGCCAGGTGGTACAGGTCACCTTTGGTTTTGCTTAATAAGATCTGAAAGAGCTTCTTTGAGATTAAAAACATTCTGTGTCTGAAAGTAGATTAAAGCAGACCCACTGCTCACCTTTCCTCTGTTTCCAGCTTCTTTCTAGACTATGCCATGCTTTAGAAATTAGACAGCAAACCACCCAAAGAAATCAGCATCTTCTGTCCCTTTAGGTGACAACCCCACTGGGTGGCCCCAGCCTCCAGAGCCAGGGCAGTGCCCCAGACAGCCTTAGTTCACTCTTTTTCCTTCTTCTTCACATCCTGTGGCAAGAGCAGGAGCACACTAGTCTTCGTCTAGCCAACATGGATCCATGCACACCTCATGTCCACCCAAATTCACCCTTCCCATCAATCACAGTTCCACATCCTTTGAAGCTGCCATATCTTCCTACCCTTTGCAGCAGACAGGGTAGGCTGGGCATTGCAGGGGTAAAAGCAACCCCAAACTTTCAGTGGCCCAAAGTTACAAAAGTTTACTTCTTGCTCATGCTGTATGTCCACTGCAGACAGGCTCAGGGCTCTGTTCCACGGTCACAGTCGCTCTGGGGCTCAGGCCAGTGCCATGTCTACACCATAGACATTGCCAATCTCTGGGACAGAAAAAAAGGGGGTTTTATACTCTTCCTGTTCCACTTCAGACATTATTAGGGAACTTCAAATTAAAACAACAGTGGGATTCCACTGCACACCTATTCAGATGGCCAATACCCAGAGCACCAGCAGCTCTGAATGCCAGTGAGGACAAGTAGCTAAAGGAACTCTTGCACCTCACTGGTCGGAATGTCAGACTGGACAACACTGTGGAGGGCAGCTTGGTAGTTTCTTGCAGAACTAAACATGCTCTGACCACAGTATCTGGAAACCATGCTCCTTGTTACTACCCAAGTGAGCTGAAAGCTTATTTCCACACAAACACCAACAGACAGATATTGATAGAGGCTTTACTCATAATTGCCTGGACTTGGAACCATCTAAAGTGTCCTTTAGTAGGTGAGTGGGTAAATAGACAATGGAATTGTATTCATCACTAAAAAGAAATGAGCTATCAAGCCATGAAAAGAAATAGAGAAAATTTAAATTCATATTACCAAGTTAAATTACATGACATTCTGGAAAAGGTGAAACTATGGCGACAGTAAAAAATTCTGTGGTTGCCAAGGGCTGGGTGGAGGAAGGGATGAACAGGGAGGGCACAAAGGATTTTAGGGTATTGAAATTTCTCTTCAGTGGGGTGTGGTGGCTCATGCCTGTAATCCTAGCATTCTGAGAGGCTGAGGCAGGAGGATCACTTTAGCTCAGGAGTTGGAGACCAGCCTGAGCAAGAGCTAGATTCCATCTCTACTAAAGGAAAAATTAACCAGCTATTAATCAATGGGCACCTATTGTCTCAGCTAATCAGAAGGCTGAGGCAGGAGGATCCCTTGACTCCAGGAGTGTGAGATGGCTGTCAGCTATGCTGATGCCACTGTACTCTCGCGAGGGGAACAGAATGAGACTCTGTCTCAAAAAAAGGAAAAGAAACTACTCTACTCTTCATGATACTATAATGGCAGATACATATCATCATGCATGTGCCCAAACCCATACAATGTACAACACCAAGATTGCACCCCAGTATGAATTATATACTCTTAGTGAGAATGATTGTCAATGTGGGTTCATCATTTGTAACATGTGAACCACTCTGGTGTGGGCTATTGGCAATAGAGGAAGCTATGCATTGTGGGTGCAAACAGTATATGGGAAATCTCTGCACCTTCCACTCAATTTTGTCATTACCTAAAACTATTCCAGAAAATAAATCTATTAAAAGCTGAATATAGGGGGAGGAACCAAGATGGCGGTCTGTAGCCAGCTTTCTGCAGACGCTCCTGTCCAGAAGGAGACTTAAAGGACAGAAAGTTAGCGAGAAAGCCAACGGTTTGGAGCTGAGCCAAGAGACAAGATCGAGGAACACACATCAACACTGCTGGAGCGACCTGCGACCCCAAGGATACAAATAAAAGGTACAGAGCACATCACCAAGCGGACGGGAGTCCCCTCCCCAAAGAGAACAGCTCGCAGTATATGCCATACCTCCATACAAACAAGCGAGCAGAGTTCAGGTGTCCTCCCACTCTACCCCACGGGAGAGACTCTCTAAAAACTGGACCTCCTTCTCCTGTGCTGCGGCACTCTCCTGCCAGGCATAAAGCTGTATAAAACTGTATATATTCTCTACCTGCAAGTCAGAACTCCCGGCACTCCCCTCCACTCTCACCCTGAGGTTTGCAGGTCTGTCCCCCATGGAGTCCAGATTCTTGAACACTTTCTCGAGGGGTGTGGACAGGATGCGGGTTGCCGCTGGTCTGTGCCATTCTCCTGGCTTGGGAGCAGTGAGAGAGTAAGCTGAAAAGCGGCTGGCCGGCTGGCTTTGCTAAATTTCGGCCACACCTGGCCCTCAGGGGATGACAGCAGAGACAAAGGACTGAAGCTCACAGATTAAGTCAGGACTATTAGCAGCCCAGGGTCTCCTCCACAGGGCAGAAATTCTGCAAACTTGTTCTGTTCTATCAGCTTTTTCATCTACTTTACATCAATCAGGAACAGGGCTGGAACTGAGCGAATCGCCCCAGCCCCCATCAAGTACCCAGGTTGTTAGGCCTCAACTCCCCCCCTGCCAACACCGACACAACTGGTGGACTGGCTGAGGAGCCACAGAGCCCCGTGTGACCTAGGCAGGTGCAAACCTCTAGAGCATCTGCTCATTGGAGGGAACTGGACCACAGCCCTGCAGGGTTACCAGAGACTGGGTGCAACAGAGGGGCAAGGTGGGGAAAGAAGCATCAACCTTCCCAGGCTAATTTACTGGCTTGGGGGAGCCTCCTGAGCCCACACAACACTGGAGTGAGTTATACTAAAGCTGCCAGCAGACTTCAGCTGTCTAGTCACCAGAAACTTCAACTCTTTGATTTGAGGTCGATACTGGCTGGGACAATTGATTGGGTACCTCTTTAACTGGGCCAATCACTCGAGGACTTTCCAACGTTGTACACTGGGTGTGTGGTAGTGGGAAGGTTTCATTTTCCTTTCCAAGTGTTGTGGAATTGTTGTGGGAGAATACTTGCAGAGGGGCTGCTTCACTTAACCTGCCCTCAGGGGATGAAAGCTGAGACAAAGGGCTGGAACTCACAGACAGAGTAAAACCCATTTGCAGTCCCAGTCTGATCAGGGAAAATAGCCTGGACAGAAATAAATTCTGCGAAATTGTTCTGTTCCAGCAGCAACATCAATCAGGGACAGGGCTGGAACTGAGTGAAA